>PVIU01006192.1:0-104635 GCA_004026605.1 Ondatra zibethicus | reverse complement strand
TTGCCAGAGTGAGTGTGTGTCACAGAGACGTGTGTATCACAGAGAGTCTGCTGAGAGCACACAGCAAGGAACAAGCACAGCTCTGATGACACCTGTTGCCTCCCTCAGACGGAGAATGGGGATAGCTTGTCTGACAAGGACATACGTGCTGAGGTGGACACATTCATGTTTGAGGGCCATGACACCACAGCCAGTGGACTCTCCTGGATCTTCTATGCCCTGGCCACACACCCTGAACACCAACAGAGATGCAGGGAGGAAGTTCAGAGCCTCCTGGGGGATGGATCCTCCATCACCTGGTAAGAGTTAAGAGGTGGAGGAACCCTTATTCTTTGAGTAGGGAGGAGCTGCTGGTCTCCAGTCTACCTGAACTTCAGGATGGACCTTGTTTCAGGGATCACCTTGACCAAATGCCCTATACCACCATGTGCATCAAGGAGGCCATGAGGCTCTACCCACCTGTCCCAGGCATTGTCAGAGAGCTCAGCACACCTGTCACCTTCCCTGATGGGCGCTCTTTACCCAAAGGTATGAGTTTCCAGACCTGTTCACCTAAACTCATTACAGAAATAAGGGGGGATCAGAATCTGTGTGTTTTGATGGTTCTGAATCCTGCTGAGTACCCAACTTCTTTTTAGTAATAAATTCCTATAACTTATAGAGTACATTTTCCAAAGTGGGACATAAGCTTAAATGATCTCCTATAAGGTAAAATGATCTCCAATTCTGATGCTTTGCATGAAATAATAGATAGTATCTCTTCTTTACTAGATAACACTCATATTGAATCTATATCCTTCTCATGAGGCATCCATTCAGTTTGGGAACACTGACATTTTTTGATTCTTATACTCTAAACTCATTCCAGATGACAATACTATGTAATTATATAGCCAGTCTTATCCTTCATATGTCCTCACTGTCACATGTGTGTGTTTTCATGTTGCAGCTGGGAACACACATGCATACTTGCACATACAAGTGGAAGCCAAAGGTCAACATCAGTTTCATTCCTCAAATACCATCCATCCTGATATTTTTGAGGTCAGAAAGTCTCTCGCTGATCTGTAACTCACCTATTAGGCTAGGCTGGATGTCTAGTGGGTGCCTGTCCCCACCTCACCTGTAGTACAAGGACAAATATGTGCCACTAACACAGCTTTTCATATGGGTTCTGCAAACCAAACATAGGTTTGTAAGTTTCTACAAGATCTTCACGAGTTCATCTGTCACTCCAACTCTAATTGTCACATCTTTTGTCATCCTCCAACCTTGATGTAATTTGTAGAAATTTTACGCATAAAGAACTTCTATTTTTATATAAATCAGTAAAAACAAAATGACTACAGGCCCTTATCAAGACTATTGTTTACTCCTCATAAGCTGATGGTAAGACCCTATTGTTGAAGACACAACTTACCTATGTCATCAAACACAGAGAAAATTACCTATTGCCTGAATAGCAGCCCTAAATTTTAACCCAAATATTGAATAGCCCTTTCCTTCAAGCTTGTTTAACTGATAGTTTTATGGTTTTACATACATATATACATATATATATGACATGACTCTATCTTTGAAAAATTACGTATAAGAAATCATTAAATATGGAATTATGACTTTAACTCTCAAATGCTATTTGAGGGGATGTACCCAATAGGTATAGAATCAGACATAGGCTAGGGAAGCTTGTTTCTTTCCTAAGTCAAAGCAAATGAAGGAGATCAAGGAATCTCATGTTATGAGTCATATATGGTCCAGTCCCTGAGAAGCACTCAGGCTGATGGCAGAGATGAACTGATGACCAGATACCTGATCGACCCTTGCAATGATGGGAGATCACCCTTTGATTCATACCTCATTCTGTCAAACTCCTTCTGCTAGTTACTACTTTGGTGATGATCTAAAATCCCTCTCTGAAATATATTAACTCATCCGAAAAGGGACAGTAAAAGGGGGGATCATTTTGGGGACTGAATTCTTGGGCATCTCTTTTCAGAAATCCTTCATCAAACCTAAGTTCTAATCTGATTCTCTCCCAAAACTCAGGTTCATACATTTCTTGCTTCTCTTTCTTTAACTCTATTTTTATACTCCTCATTTGTACCTCAAGTTCATTTCCATGTAACCCACATCTACCCAAAGGGATGATGTTTATTAGCAAGACCCTTTGTGCAGGCGTGTCCCCTACTGTCTCGGGAACCAAGGTTCACATCCTGGGTATAACCCACCATCTCCCCTCTTCCTTTCTGCCCCACAGGTATCTCAGTCATGCTCTCCATTTATGCACTCCACCACAACCCGAAGGTGTGGCCAAACCCAGAGGTAGGAGGCTCCCCAGGTGGTTGGGGGGAGATCCTTCCAGACCAAAACCTGCTGTCCACACCTCTAGCACCTTGTCCTCTGCTGGGTTTAAAGCAGCAATTTAACCTCTGCCTGTTTGAACAAAGGTGCCATCTCCCTGCAGGTGTTTGAGCCTTCCAGGTTTGCACCAGATTCTCCCCGACACAGCCATTCATTCCTGCCCTTCTCAGGAGGAGCGAGGTGAGACATCCTGTGTATATTGATGTATACTGTGGGGATATTTCCAGATTACCTTGATGTTTTTGACCTTATGCATACATGACATCTCCAGGTATATTCTATTGGTGGATATCAGGGGAAAGCTTCTTGGGAATGTGTTTGTGCAAAAAGGGGGGTAGCATTGCAGGAGGCACTGTGAAGACCTTGACCCATTGCACTTCCCATTGGCCAGCCTAATTTCTTTTTTTTAATTTTTCCATTCAAAAATTTACACTTCCTCCCCTCCTCCCGCTCCCATCCTGCTCCCCCACTCACTTTCCTCCCCCCCTTCCATCCTTAAGAGAGGGCAAGGTACCCTGCACTGTGGGAAGTCCAAGGCCCTCCCCCCTCCTTCCGGGCCTAGGAAGGTGTGCATCCAAATAGACTAGGGTCCCAAAAAGCCAAGAAATGCAGTAGAAACAGGTCCCAGTGCCATTATCAGTGGCTTCTCAGTCAGCCCCCATTGGCAGCCACAATCAGAGAGTCTGGTTTGATCACATGCTGGTTCAGTCCTGGTCCAGCTGGATTTGGTGAGCTCCCATTATATCGGGCACACTGTCTCAGTGAGTGGACCAACCCCTCCCGGTCCTGACTTCCTTGCTCATCTTCTCCCTCCTTCTGCTCTTCAACTGGACCTTGGGAGCTCAGTCCAGTGCTCTGATGTGGGTCTCTGTCTCTATCTCCATCCATCGCCAAACAAAGAGTCTATGGTGATTTTCGAGATAATCATCAGTGTGATAGTGGGGCAAGGCCAGTTCAGGCACCCTCTCCTCTTCTGCCCAACGACCTAGCAGGGGACATCCCCGTGGACACCGGGGATCCCCTCTAGAGCCAAGTCTCTTGCCAACACTAAAATGGCTCCCTTAATGTAGATATCTTCTTCCCTGCTCCTATATCTGCTCTTCCTCCATCTCCACCCTCCCACTCCCCCAACCAGCCAAATTTCTATGTCAGTGGATGCCACATGCTTGTACATGCTCTCATATATCAGGGGCAAGAGAGCAAGTTGAATTTTTATGCTGTGAATTTAACGTCAGCATCCAGCTTTTCAAGTTTCAGGACTCTTCAGCGCCATGCCTTTTTCTGCACTTGATCCAGGCCAAGTATCCTTCCTGGGTACTTCTCTAATTTTTGTATCACTGTGGAAAGTGATAATTTTGTTTGGGTGTCAGCCCTGGACAACTGTCCAGTCAGATGCTTGAAGTGTTACAGAAAGTCTTTTAAAGGAAGGTTTATTCCACATTCATGGACTCCACTTGTGCAGTCTCTCCCAGCACAATGAGAGACTCAGTGCCAATGTTCACATTCCTCTTGTAACTGCCCAAGGCCAAACCTTGACAGATAATATATATTCCTGGACATTACACTTAGAGGCTGTGTGGTCTGTCTTCAGACAAAAATCATTAAAGAATAAGAGAATAAACTGATTTTTGAGAAAACCCTCTGTTTTATATAACACGTACCATTTGTTAAGGTTCTTGGTGAGTGAAATATAAAACCATCTTGAAATAGCTACTGATCCATTAAAGGTTTTCCAATCACTTCTAAAAAAAATCCTCAAGGCTCCCATGGGACCCAACTTACTGTTAGTTTTAAAAGGCAGAGCACAGAAGGTTTTTCTGATCCTATACTTAATGAATTACTCAAGTGGCAAATGAGATTTCACAGAGCAGGCTTCAAGTCAGTTGTTCCTCCAGACACAGGCTGTCTAGCATTTGATGTACTTCATGTTGAATGCTCCCCCATCCACGCACTGAGAATCATGCCACTTACACTAGAAGACTGCAGAGTATTGGGTAACTCAGCTTAAGTTAGAATGAAGCATGCTGCTGCTGGCATTTCTGGGACAGTCACAGGCTTGCCTGGAGTTCATGATCCCTCTGCCTCAACTTTCAAAATTCTGAGATCCACATAGAGACCACCACACCTTGCTTTGCTCAGGTTTTCTTAATTTCCTTGTATTTCATTCCATTTTTTATTCCTTAAATTTCAATGAATTACACTTTAGATACAAATAAAAATGTTTATTTTGAATTTAAAACAAATTATTAAGGAATTTCTGTGTGTCAGGTGTGATGCTGGATTTTAAAAAAAGGGAATGAAAGAGATTCTCCTACCCCTGCCTCCAACACAAAACTGTATTCCACAAAGACAAATATTTCTGTAGTCAAAATAAGTTCTTCCTCAATTCTTTCATTTATTCATTGAGCAATTTTGGAAATGTGTTGCTTCTAACATCATCCCATTCCCTCACTGTGGCATGTCATTAAACATAATATTGATGGGGCTGTAGATGCCCCAGAAGTACACAGAGAGTCACAAAGAAATGAGAGGCAGCTGCTCATTGGCCTGAGCTTTGGTACTATGCAGCCTGAGGGAGAAGAGACATTGTCAACACATCAACAACTTGATCTGAAGTAGGAAGTGAGATGTGCAGAAAAGAGGTGAGGAGACCCAGCCAGTAGAAGGTTGGATGCAGCTAGGCTTCTGAATATAGCCCTACCTGATAGAGGTCCAGAGGATCCCTGTGGAGGGACAGTCGGGGAGATCAGGGAAGTCCAGGACAGAAAACTGAAACAGAAACAAGGAACATTTCTGAAGTACAGTTAGACAGTTACAGATGTTGATTAAGGAGGCAGAAATACCCTAAGTAGGAGCCAGATGGGAAAGCCAATTGAGGATCCCCAAAATAGTGTCCCTTAGAAACTTTTCTATTGAAATCTGACTCCACTCCTTGAAAGTCATGCCCTAGATCTCTCTGGATGAGGTAAACTAAGCAATGATTAACTTTGTAAACAATTCACAAGTATGAACTCTAATGCTTAGAATGCTGACCTAACAGACTTCTTAACTTTATAAGAACTAGGGTCAAACTAGACTTGAAATACATAGAGGCTGAATAAAAAGACAGGAGAGCCACAGCCTGGGGAAGACATGGGCATGGCCTATAATGACAGAGATTAGACTGAACCTGTAAAGGTAGCCCCTGAGAGCTGTTCTGGGCTATTTCAGGGGCCTCTCCTGCTCAGATCAGAAGTCATTGAATTTTATTGTCCCTTTCTGGCCCAGGAACTGCATTGGGAAACAGTTTGCTATGAATGAGCTGAAGGTGGTTGTGGCCCTGACCCTACTCCGCTTTGAGCTGCTGCCAGATCACACCAGGGTCCCAGTCCCCTTACCACGACTTGTGTTGAAATCCAAGAATGGGATCTACCTGCATCTCAAAAAGATCCACTAATTCTGGTAGGGACAAGGACAGACTCGATGAGCATGCTGCCTGACATCCTGTCTTCATGTCATCTGTTCCTGTCACCATCTGGATTTCTATCTGCTCCTCCTTCCTCACTCCTTTGCTCCCATGCCTCCTGCCCTCCTCTCTCTCTCTCTCTCTCTCTCTCTCTCTCTCTCTCTCTCTCTCTTTCCATCTCCCTCCCTTCCTTTCTCTCTCTCTTCCTCCCTCTCTCTTTCTCTATCTCTCTCTCTTGCTCTTTCTGCCTCTCCCTCTCTTCTCTAGATTCCCTATTTGTCTTTCTGTCTCTTACTACCTTCATCTGATCCCTAGTCTTCTCTCCTCCAGCCTCCTCTTCTTGCCTTTTATCTTTCTGTTCTCTTATTTTCCGTACATGATTTTTCATTACAACAATAACCAACTGTCATAACCTTGGTGGTCTGAAATAACTGAATGTCATTACCTTACAGTTCTGGATCTCAGAAGTCTGAAATGGCAGAAAACCAAGTTGTTGGTAAGACCAACCTTCTGGAGAGTTATCTGGATAGTTGTCCTCCTGCACTTTCATTTTAAATCATCATTCCTTGGCACTAGACCGTCACCCTGCTTTAAAGCCAGCATCCTCTGAACTGCTATCTTCTAATTTCTTTCCCCTGTGACATTATCAAGCCCACTAAAAAAATCCAAGGTAATTTTCCCAGATTAACATGTATTTCTCAATGCAACATACTAAGACCTTTGGAATCATGAGGAAACATTCATAGGTTCCAAACCTAGGGCCTGAACATCATTGTGAAGGCATTGTGAAGCCTGGCATAGTCTTTAAATGACTGTCACCTGGTTGGTTTGTCTACATCTCTCCTGTATAGTCTCTCTCTACCTGACTGTCTTTCACACAAGTTTTTTCATCTTTCCTCTTTTGGACAATAAAGTTCCCAAGTCACACACAGTGTTTGTCATGATTCCATGTTGCTTGAAACTGCTCATGGATCAGGATCCATGATGCCATGGACAGATTTCCCTGGTATGCCTTGTCCTGATCTTAGAAGGGTGTTGGGTCACTTGAGGACAGGCCTTCGCACCCCCACTTGATCTGTTTTGCACTCTTGTGATTGGTTGAAAACAGGAACAAAAACAGAAACAATCTGTTGTTTTCAGCAATGTCTTTAAGGATGTTTACCCCTAAGCCATGTGAGTTGCGGTGATGAGCTTCCTGCTTTTGCTGGCTCGGCCTCCCCTGCTGAAGGCTATATATACTGTGTGAGAAAGTAGAACAAAGGCTTGTCTGCAGAACCTGGTGTGTTAATCCCAATGTCCCTCACTCAGAAGAACTACAGTTGCCATGCTGACGCGGCAGAATGGCTTCTCTTGAATCCACTGTCTACAACCAGGACTTCCTTCCTAGTCCTTCTACTTAGCTGGGCTAGTGCAGGCCTGTAGTGAGGAAGGGCAGGAGAGGCCAGACTGGATACTCAGTAGCTGACCAAGGGGAGAACTAGGCAGGAACAAGACCCCAAATTATCATGCACAGAACTTTCAAGTAATCCAGAAAGTCTCATGCTGGCCATGCTGAGAGAACTTTTCCTTTGAAACTGAAAGCTTAGAACAGAATGCTGGGTACCCAGCCAGGGACACACACTCTAACCACAGGATTCCAAATGGGATGAAATGTGTAACCAGAAAGTGATTCTACTGCCTGGAAGCAATGAGCAAGACTGGCTGAGTTCACAGTCCTGAGCATTCCCCTGCATGACGCATGCAAAGTGACATTCATGCAAGCACTCTCTACACACCCACAGCACATGACACCCACATGTGGACATTGCATGCCCAAGAACAGGGGACCCTCAGTGTGTGTTTGAAAAGTCAAATGATGAATCTGTGGTCCTCTGTGATGGCTACCAGTTCCAGTGTCCACTCATCTCACCCAGGAGGTCCCAATACACACAACAAATGATACGTACTCTAGCGTTCAAGATATCACACCCAAACATCTGAGTCAGAGATCTTGGCCTATTCCCACTGATACACATACTCAAAAAGAGCTGGTAGTAATGATGGAGTTTTGAACAAAACACATCAGAGTCAGGAAGCCTCTGCTCAAGTTCCTCCCAGATTAAGGTCTCTCAGGATCCTTTCATCAGTATTAAAATACAGTCATAGCTTTCTCCTATCAGAGAAGGGGTGCCTCCATCCTGTACTTACCTCACAACGGCCAAGGTTCTGAATATCTAAAATGATAAAGTTTAGATTCAGGTGCCACCCAGAGGCACATAGTGGTTATGATTAGACAATCAGCACTGAGTAATAACTTCTGAAACCTTACTACATTTGTTCAGAGAGGTCTATCTGGTGCTAGGACAAAAAGGCAAGTTAGCTGCTTGAGGCTTATAACCAACAGGCACACTATACCAGAACCTTTGCATCTCATCATCGAGTTTACAAGATCTGTGTCTTGATGTGGCTTGATAGGAGTTACCAAGTGTCCTGGGACAGATTTGCCAAGATGTAGCCTTCTTTCAAGTGGGAAAGAATTGATAGTAAGAAAGTAAATGGCACATAACCCAGGACACCCTAGAACAGTGGTTCTCAATCTTCCTAATACTGCGACTCTTTAATATAGCTCTTCATATTGTAGTGGCCCCCACCATAAACTGTCATTTTGCTATTGTTATGAATCATAATGCAAACGTCTGTGTTTTCTGGTAGTCTTAGCAAATCAATGTAAAAGGGTCATTTGAAACCTTCCACACCCATGCAGTACAGCTGCCCTAAACCCTTCACCAAGTCCCAGCGATAGAATTCCTAGCTCCTGCCTGTGATCCTAGATTTTAGTGTCCATCCTTCCCTATGTGGCTAATTCCTGGATTGGAACCTCCTACCGACCTTAGACCTTAAGCCCTAGATATATAGGATCCCATAGCCATCAAGCTGCTGTTGTAGGGACTGCCAGGGAAAGACACTCAGTTATCTTGTGGGCCCCACCCTGACCTCCACCCCAAAAGTCCTTCTTTGCACAGTCATGCCTAATGGAAAGGAGTTCCCTTTCTCCCAGGATTCCACCTTAACGCTACTACAGCACCTTCCCTAGAAATACGTGTGAAGGCCAGAGCACTGTGTGACTATGAGACACCACTGTTATGAAGGACAAGAGTCCCACAGAGACGTTCCAAGGAAGAAGTCACACCAGTAAAGACACCGTTCATGTTCTGTAACTTTGGTGATGGGAGTTTGCTTTTACAACTATTCTTTATTTTGTACAAATTTAATTGAATCAAATTTTCTTTTTTACCATTATATGCAAAATACACACAAAGGCAGTTAAAGACATAAACGTCACTGAAGGGCCACATTCCATCCAGCCATCCCTCCTTCACATCCCTCCTCCACAAATCTTAAGGCAACATTGCCATTGTCTTCACTAAGATTTTTCAAAGCCTGGAATGTATGGTTCTAATTTTTTGTTTGTTTCTTTCAGAAAGACGTACAGTTAGGAGAAATAAATGAAGCTTCTTGTGACAGCCAGATGTTCAACAAATGTTTGTGGACTGAAGAAATGAGCTCCAGAGTCCAGGAATTGAGTCATTAGACACATGTGTTTACAAGGGACTGACTTCCATGAGGCATTCAGTCCCAATGACTCCACATCTTTAAGCCCCCTAAAGCTGGGGTTCATGACAACTCCACACTCAATCTAGGAGGACAAAATCCCAGGAAAAGCCACAGCCTGTGCTGTCCAAGTGGTGATCTCCAAAGACCTGTTTCCCAGAGACAAGTCAGCCAGACAGAAAATTAACAGTTAAATAAGGGAACTGGCAGATGTTACGACTCAAATGGACTTAACAGAGATCTATAGAACATTTCATCCAAACATAAAAGAATAGACCTTCTTCTCAGCACCTCATGGGACCTTCTCAAAAACTGACCACATACTAGGTCAAAAAAAAAACTTCAACATATACAAAAATATTGGAATAACCCCATGTATTTTATCGGATCACCATGGCTTAAAATTAGAATTCAACAGCAATACTAATGTCAGAAGGCCCACAAAAAAATGGAAATTAAACAATGCTCACTTGAATCATAGATGGGTCAAAGAAGAAATAAAGAAAGAAACCAAATACTTCCTAAAATTCAATGAAAATGACCACACAACATACCCAAATTTATGGGACACAATGAAAGCAAAGTTAAGAGGAAAATTCATAGCATTAAATGCCTACACAAAGGAGCTGGAAAAATCCCACACTAGTGAGGTAGCAGAACACCTGAAAACTCTAGAACAAAAAGAAACAAACTCACCCAGGGGGACTAGATGACAGGAAATCAAATTGAAAGCTGAAATCAACAAAAGAGAAACAAAGAATCAATGGGCAAAGAGTTGATTCTTTGAGAAAAATCAGCAAAATAGACAAACCTTTATCCAAACTAACCAAAAGGCATGAGAGAATATCCAAATTAGCAAAATCAGAAATGAAAAGGGGAACATAACAACAGACATGGAGGAAATCCAGAGAATCATTAGGTCAAAAACCTGTACTCCACGAAATTGCAAAACTTAATGGAAATGGACAATTTTCTGGATGAATATCACTTACCAAAATTTAATCAAGACCAGATAAGCAAATTAAATAGACCTACAACTGTTAAGAAATAGAAACAGTCAGCAAAAGTCTCCCAACCAAAAAAATCCCAGGGCCAGATGGTTTCAGCTCAGAATTCTACAAGATTTTTAAGGAAGATCTAATACCAATATCCTTCAAATTGTTCCATACAATAGAAACAGAAGGAACATTGCCAAACTGTTTTTATGAGGCTATAGTTACCCTGATACCCAAACCACATAAAGACATTACCAAGAAAGAGAATTACAGACCAATCTCCCTCATGAATCGAATCCAAGAACAAATCAAAAAAATCATCCAATGAAAAATCAAGTCGGCTTCATCCCAGAGATGCAGGGATGGTTCAACATATTAATATGTCAATGTAATCCACCATATAAACAAAAGGAAAAACCACATGATCATCTCATTAGATGCCAAAAAAGACTTCAAAAAAATACAACATCCCTTCATGATAAAGGTCTTGGAGAGAGCAGGGATACAAGGAACATACCTAAACATAATAAAGGCAATATACAGCAAGCCAACAGCCAACATCAAATTAAATGGAGAGAAACTCAAACGATCCCACTGAAATCAGAAACAAGACAAGGTTGTCCACTCTCTCCACATCTATTCAATATAGCACTTGAGCTTCTAACTAGAGCCATAAGACAACAAGAGGAGATCAAGGGGATATGAATCAGAAAAGAAATCAAATTCTCACTATTTGCTGATTATATGATTGTTTACACAGGGGACCCTAAAAATATCTACCAAGGAACTTCTACAATTCATAAACACTCTTAGTAAAGTAGCAGGGTACAAGATTAACTCAAAAAAATCAGTATCCCTCCTTTATACAGATGATAAATAGGCAGAGAAAGAAATCAGAGAAAAATCACGCTTCACAATATCCAAAAATAACATAAAATATCTTGCTGTAACTCTAAACAAACAAGTGAAAGACCTGTATGACAAGAACTTTAAATCTTTGAAGAAAAAAATTGAAGAAGACACCAGAAAATAGAAAGATCTCCCATGCACTTAGGTAGGTAGAATTAACATAGTAAAAACGGCAATCTTACTAAAGTAATCTACCAATTCAATGCTATGCCCAGCAAAATTCTTCACAGAGCTTGAAAGAATATTCAAATCATATGAAAAAAACAGGATAGCCAAAACAATTGTGTACAATAAAATAATTTCTGGAGGCATCACAATCCCTGACTTCAAACTTTGCTACAGAGCTGCAGTACTGAAAACAGCCTAGTGTTGGCATAAAAACAGACAAGAGTATAAACAGAACTGAATCAAAGACCCAATTATCAATCCAAAAACTTAAGAATACCTGATTTTTTGACAAAGAAGCAAAATTATAAAATGCAGAAAGAAAGCATATAAAACAAATGGTGTTGGCATAACCGGATATCAACATGTAGAAAAATTAAAATAGATCCATTTCTATTGTCGTGCACAAAACTCAAGTCCAAATGGGTCAAAGACTTCAGCCTAAAACCAACCACACTGAACTTCATAGAAGAGAAAGTGTGAAGTACACTTGAACGCATTGCCACAGGAGACCACTTGCTAAATATAACCCCAGTAGCACAGACACTGAGAGAAACAATCAAGAAATGTAATTTTACTATGTTAAAGATAAAACCTTCCTTTTAATTTAGACAGAAAAGGGGTGATGATGTGGGATCCCCCTCTGAATGCTATGAATATGTTTTATTACCATTGGTTATTAAAGAAGTTGTTTCAAGCATTGGCCTAGTAGAGTAAAGTCAAGCAGGAAATCTGAACAGAGATACAGAGAGAAAGTAAGGTGGAGTCAAAGAGACACCATTTAGCTGCAGAAGGAGAAAGACAACAGTCACTAGCCCAAACCTTACTGGTAGGTCACAGCCTCATAACAATACACAGATTAAAAGAAATAGGTTAATTTAAGTTGTAAGAGTTAGTTAACAAGAAGCCTAAGCTATCAGCCAAACAGTGTTGTAATTAATATAGTTTCTGTGTTATTCAGTTCTGGGAAGCCAAGAAACAAATGAGCAGTCTCTGCCTACAATAACCAAAACCTGGCAGAGGTAACCCCACAGCACACACCCTGTCTGCCCTCCAAACCAAGAGATGCAGTACCTCTCGGTCAGACCACACAGCACTGTTCCTGTGGAGGGCATAGATGTGCATAGAGATCAGGCTGCCTGTGAACAGAAAAGAGGCCTGATGACAAGGGGGCATGAGGCAGCCTGGCTCACCTGCACATTAGGCCTGAATCCCCTGATGTCCCCCTATCTGGGACACTAGCCTCTCTCTGTGCACTGCTAGTGACACTGAGCTAACATTGACACTGGTCACATTCAAAGTATTTTAGTCATCAAAATCAACAGCTCCAGTATCCAGGTACTGAGAACAGTGCATAACCCAGACATCTGTGGAATGGAAACAAGAACAATGAACCCAGGCCACCAGAAGTCAGCTAGGCAGCAGCTGTTTATTGTAGCCTTTTGACTGTCCATTGACTAGCTCTCAGGAAGTTATGATGCTATGAATAATAATGAGATGCCCTTCATTTGATGCTTGCTCCACATCAGGCTCGGGTCTGACCATTTTTATGAAGCCACAACACAGAGCGGACACGCTGTACATGTGCTGCATCACAGTCTGTGTGAATCACCTCCTGGCGTTGTCCAGGGTGCAGTCAGAGTAGGCACAGGGTGAGTGAAAACCCTGATGATCATTCTCTCTTTAATTCTGACAATTATGAAAAACATCTTTCCCACTCTGTTTTCATTTTTATGCACATAGTTACAATATGCATGTTATGTAACACCATAGTACAATGATTTGATATGGTTGTTTTTGCTGTTATTGTTGTTTTGATTTTTGGTATTTTGATACAGGGTTTCTCTGTAGCTTTTGGAAACTGTCCTGGAACTAGCTCTTGTAGACCAGGCTGGCCTCGAACCCACAGAGATCTGCCTGTCTCTGTCTCCCAAGTGCTGGGATTAAAAGCTTAAAGGCATGTGCCACCAGCACCCGGTTGATTTGATATGGATTGAACAGAAGAAAAAGAAAATTTTCATGTTAAAAGAACCCCTTCCCTGAGAACAATACAGCAACTGTGATTAGCCTTGCCTGGGTCCTACTGCACTAATGGTCAAAAAGAAAGCCCAACTATCAAAATCACTGCTTCAAAGGAATACCATGTTGGATTCTTTTGGAAGACAAAATAGTAGTTCTTGCTATTTCATTCCACAGAAAGATTAAATGACATAACCACACTGAAATCTAGAAAAATGAACTTTGTACTCTCTTTACGCAATTGGCACTATTTAACAGAAGAGAAAATGGAGGTGTGGGCACAAAGGAAGGTTTACTCATACTCTGTGAGGCTGGTTCTTGGGACCAGGGTTCTACACACAAAGCCTCGAGCTCTTTGGTTAGTGATAAATTCTTGTGGCATTTTCCACATCCATGTTGGCATATTGACTGGTGTTGTGATTATACAGGTTGTGTTTGGGTATCTATATTGTTGAGATTTCATGGATACAACTTTCCTGCTATATCTAAAAGACACTCCCTAACAGCAGGCATCTGGTCTTCTGACTCTTACCCTGTTTTCTCCATGACCAATTCTATGATGTTCCCTAAGACTTAGGTTTGTAGGTTGAGTTGTATATGTACTAATGGGGGCTAAGAACCCCACACTCACTTATTCTCTGTATTTTTAGCAGAGTATCTGTCTGTTTGAGAAGAAGAAAATGACAAGGAGGAAAAGAAAAACAATAAAAGAAGGAGGAAGAAAAAAGAATGAAAGAGGAAAACAAAAGAAGGAGAAGAAAGAGGAGTAGAAAAAGGAAGAAGTTTTGATAAGGATGAGAGTGAAATTTGTCTATTGCTATAAGTATTTACAATACAGTTAGAAATTACATTGATTTAGGAAATTGAAAGTAGTAAGTTTTCCACCAAAGATCATACACAAGACTTGCTAAAAATGGAAGGGAGAAGCGATGAGAACTCAACGCTATACACAGAACTACAGGCCAATATGGAATCCAAGAACAGAGAAGAGGACACCAACTAAGTACCCACTACCAAAAAGTCAGCCCCTAAAAATTCATACAAGTGACATTATATAGACTGATCAGGTGTGATTTATATATTTAGGATCACACACACACACATGCATATACATATAAATGTAGTATGTGTGTGTGTAAAAACAAAGGAAAAGAGGAAATGGATTTGAAAGAGAAAAGGTGGATTATTGAAAAGGACAAAAAAAGGAAAGAAAGGGGGAAATGGTGAATTATACTCTAAAAAATAATTTAGGAATAGGCTATGGATCTCAAAAGTGAGTTCTTAAAAGAAGAAATAAAACTTCTATAAAATCTCTTTTAAGAGTATTCAACATTCCAAACAATCAGGGAAATACTAACTTTGAGACTCATCTAAATGCCAGACAGAATGGCTAAAATCAAGAAAACAACTGACAACAAATTCTGACAAAGACGTAGAGAAAAGGGTCAAACCATGGTAGATCAACCGTGCTGCAGTGAATGGCCACACACCGAGGAGTATATGGGAAGCACAAATTGAACTTGACAGGTTTGGGGTGGGAGAAGAAGACACAGAGAGAAGTATTACGGGAGCTGGGCACAGATATAGAAGGAATTGGGAGAGGGGATGAATATGATTAAATTACATTATATAAAATTCTCAAAGACTCATAAATAATTTTAAAGAAAAAAGACACAACTGTAAATGAGAGTCAAGTTCAAACTCGAAAACTCTTGCATTTATTCCCTCGTTTTGGGGTAAAAAAAAATAGGTTCTGAGGCAAAAGAGGGAAAAGGTCACCATGCAGGAGTCCAAGGTCAGAGGAGAAGAGCACCATGTAGACTCAATGATAGTCAAGAAAGTAGGATAAAATTCAGTGAGATGGGAGTGTAAATTGTGGAATTCCTCTTTGCTCTAGTTTTTGACAGAGCATGGGATTTAGGAGAGAAAGAAAGGACTTTTGGCCCTGTGGGTTGAGAAATAAATCCCTTGTTATTAGGGAAGGCAGAGGAGAAAACATTTGGGAGCATGTCAGCAGCTTCTGGGGAGGGAGTCTTGTAGTCCAATAGGGAAAGTGACCTCACCATAGATTCTCAATGATTGATTTCCTTTTTTTACAGCAACATGTTGCCTCTCTGTTGTCAGTTTCTAATCACTAAAATACGGACAAGGGTAAACAACCCATACTTACTCAACATCTGATAAACTAGACTGAGGTCTTTTAAGCCAAGGTTGGTGTCTCTTTTTCTTGTTATGTGTGCACTCCCTGCCACCCTGCCTGGCACACAGTAAAGTATTCAGGGGAAAGTGACCAGCAAAAGAGCTGACTACATGTATCTGACATGCTCTTAACAAGGCCAAACCCAACTAAATCAAGCTCTATTCTACTGGAATAGTGCATGAAGGTAGAAACAAACATCGCGCAGAGCCCAGAGACCCAAGATGTCCTTGTAAAGAAGGAAATGGAGCCAGGTTGTGGTGGTGTATACATTTAATCCCAGAACTTGGGAAGCAGAGACAGGCAGATCTCTGTGAGGTCAAGGTCAGCCTGGTCTACAAGAGCTAGTTCCAGGACAGTCTCCAAACCCTGTCTTGAAAGACCAAAAAAAAAGAATAAGGAAAGGGTTGAGAACACAACAAAACACAATATCTACTGATCAAACCTAAGCTTCACACCAGAGTGAATGCATTGAGCAGTTCCTGTTCAACACACAAGCATCTAAATCGCTTGCTCATAGAGAAGCCAGAGCCCAGTTTGAAGCACTCTCAGGGAATCTCACACTACAGCATTACCTCGGGCACAGCCATCACTCAGCCCTCTCCTACAGGACACTATCGTGAGCTCCACCCCTTCTCCAGATTCCCACAATGTAGCCAATCAGCACCAATCAACTTCCTAAATTTCCACAAAGCAGCCTGCTCTACCAAGGCCATAGGAAAGAGTTTAGAGGCCCTTTCCTCCCACCAGAAGCCATAGGAGAAACCTGACTCTAGAGAAATTCCCAGGAATCCACAAGGATGACCAGAGATAAGACCCTAAGCAATAGAGGAGAAGGTGCCCAAACTGACCTTGCCCTGGAAGCAGACTGATGAATATCTTCAATATCACCATAGAACTTTCATCTAGCAACTGATGTAAACAGAGGCAGAGACCCACATCAGAGCTCTGGACTGAGCTCCCAAAGTCCAGTTGAAGGGTGGGAGGAGTGATAATATTAGCAAAGAGGTCAAGACCATGATGGGTACACCCACTGAAACAGTCGACCTGAGCTAATGGAAGCTCACCAACATCAGCTGGACTGGGAAGGAACAAGCAAGGGCCAAACTGGTCTCTCTGAATGTGGCTGTAAGTTGCATGGCTGTGGCAGACTGCCGTGCCACTGGAATTAGCACCAGAACTTATCCCTACCGCTTGTACTGGCTTTTTGGTAACCTATTCTCTTTGGGTGGATTCCTTGCTCAGCCTAGATATAGTAGGGAGGGCCTTGGATCTTCCCCAAAGCAATGATCCTTACCCTCTCTGAGGAGTGGATGAGGGGCTGGCAGGGATGTGTGGAGGGAATGGGAGGAGGGGAGGGAGTGGGAACTTGGATTGGATATGTATAATGAAAAAAGATAGTTTGTTTTCTTTTTAAAAAGTTAAAATTAAAAAAAAAAGAAATACAGATCTTAAAAAGAACCAAACAGCCTGGATACAAGGTGAGGAACTTAGTCCTGCTTCAACTTGGTATGCCAGACTTCTTGACTCCCCAGGTAGGCCTTACCCCTTTTGAGGACTGCATGAGGGTAGAATGAGACGCAAGTTGGGCAGTGGGAGAAGGGGAGGTAGGGGAACTGTGGTTGGTACATAAAATAAAAAAAATTTTAAATGGAAAAAGAAAAAGATGCTGGGTGTTGGTGTCGAACACCTTTAATCCCAGCACACGGGAGGCAGAGGCAGGTGGATCTCTGTGAATTCAAGGCCAGCCTGGTCTACAAGACCTAGTTCCAGGACAGACACCAAAGCTACAGAGAAACCCTGTCTCGAAAAACCAAAAAAAAAAAAAACCAAAAAAAAAACGAAACAAAGAAAAAGAAAAGAATTAAAGAAACGCCACAGAGAACTCAACAAATGAAATAAAAATACCACTGAGAGTTTCAATACCAGATTACATCATGCAGAAGGACGAATTCAGAGCTTGAACACAGGCTCTTAAAATAACCAAACTAGACAAAACAAAGAGAAATAAATAGGAAAAAGACAAAGAATAAAGTATAAAAGGTGAACGAGACATTCTAAGTAAAAACATGCACATTGTAGGAGTTACAGAATGAAAGAAACCTACTTCGTGAGCGCTGGTGAGGTGGCTTAGTGGCTCCTGCTTCCAAGTTGACACCATGAGTTCCATCCCTGGAACTCACCTGATAGAAGGAAAGAACTGACTCCTGTAAGTTGTGCTCAGCTCTACACAGGATGACATTCATGTGCAATATACATACAAATGAATAAATAGATAAATAAATGAGTCTAGTTAAATAATATCTAAAAGTCTACCAAATATTGAGAAATACATGAGCTTCTAAGTGCAATAAATTCAAAGGACTTTGTTTAGATTAAAATGATATATCTTGTCAAAGTTAAGCTATATTCAGCTCTTAAAAGTCTAAGGAAAGAAATCCTAAAAGCAAGAGACATAAGACAAGTCACATACAAGCAAAGCTGTAGTAGACTAGCATCAGAGTCCAGAGCAAAAAATTTTCAGGAAAAGATTAAACTTTCCAATTAAAAGAATTATGTTGGCTGAATAGATTTTAAAAGTGAAATTCAACTATATGCTGTGCACAAAACCTCATAAGATAGTGTGGAAGAATGGAAAGAAACCTACTGGTTCCAGAAAAACAAAACAAGACAAGGATGAGGAATGAAGATCTGAAGTTCATGGTGTTGAAAAGGCACCTATGATCCTGCCTAGCCTGGATCCCTGGGCCATTATGACAGAAATTTTGTCAGAAAGAGTCCACAATCAGAAAAACATGATGTCAAGGGAAACCAGGTTCATTCCATCTATTACCCCAAATTAATACAACCCGTATAGAACTGAAGCAGTAGAAATAATAGAATCATAAACATCAATGATGACCCTGGAAGACATAAAGGTTAACATAGCAAAAATAAAGTGTGCGTGTGTGCATGTGTGCATTGGTTTGTTAACATGTTCAGGGGAAATCACATGAGGTAATGCTCAGATTTATCCAGTCTAAAGAAACTGGAGCAGGAAGATGTGCTCAGCATCCACTTAGGAGGCTCAACCCCTTTCAAGAAGCAGATGAATGACCCCAAACTGATGCAAGACATTCACAGAACCTTTGGCATCACAAGGCGTGGACCACCTAGAGGGAGAAGGGCAGCAGTGCCTAGATGCTCTGCAATCTGAACTAGCAACCACTCACAATCCACTTAACATGGACAATTCAGAAGAAACTATGTAGGTGCTGGGTTTGCTATGGGAAGTCAAGGAACTCCCAAGAGCAACAAGTAAAGAATAAGGACATGAAGCCTAGGGAAAGAGCCAGGGTATGGTGACCCCATATCATACACCACTTCAGCAAGATGGTTAATTTATATGACAACATTGTTTGATTTTTTAAAACTATAAATAAAACTTTGGATAAAAAAATGAATGGATGAATATTGAAGGAAATGATAATTGCTGTGCCTACATAATATGCACAGTATCCATAAGCTGAAATATAACACTGTACTCTATAAATGTATACAGAAGTATACAGTGAAAAGAAAAATAAAATAGTAAATATATAAATGTTTTGGACTAACACAAAGAGAGAAGAGTGGGTGCAGGTCTGGCCCTTGGCCACTGGCAGCTGACAAATCATTTCTCTGCCTCTCAGGGTAAATCATTCACCTTAACTGACCAACTGCACTGTGAGAGCAAGCGCTGTCTGCCTTAACCTTTCTGCCTCCCACTGAGAAGCAGGCCATCCCTAAAGGCTTTATACAGGAGGTAGAAAGGATTCATGAGCGTGAGGGCAGTCTGTGACCCAGGAATGTCTGCACCATGAGTGTCTCTGCTTAGAGCCCCACCAGATTTGCAGGCAGCATCTCTGGCTTCCTGCAAGTGACCACCGTGCTCAGCTTGCTTCTGCTTTTGCTCAAAGTCGTCCAGTTCTACCTGCAGAGGCGATGACTACTCAAGGCTTTCCAGCAGTTCCCATCCCCACTCTTTCACTGGTTCTTTGGACACAAGGTATGGAAAGGGAAGGGTGGGTGGGAGAGCAGGGAGGATGGGGGTGCAGGGAGGATGGAGGTCTCAGAGACTGGCCATCAAGATCTCAGGACAAAGCCCACTGTGTAATAAGTCCAAGAACTTCGTGAGACACAGAGCTCAGATTGAGACACATTCCAGCATTAGGGTGGCTCAACCTGTCTGGCTGTAGCCAGCTCTGTACTGAGAGCCCTGCACATGAAGGCTGTGGTTGAGCCTACCTAGTCTCCTCTCCTTCAGCCTGAGCACCTTCCACAGCCTCTGCTGTTCTCAAACAGCTTCTAGGTGGTTCCTTGCATAGTCACTCATGGTTATTCTCTCCCAAGCCCAGGGCTTGCTGGGAACACAGACGTCAGTGAGATGGAAGCCTGGCCCTGTGGGGACTTGGTGTGGCAATAGCACCATCTCAGGAGCTGTCAGGCACCAGAAGAGTTCACACTGCTGGGATGAGTGGGTAGCTGGCCCAGATGATTTCCCCCCCATTGCAAAGGAATTCAGGATGGATTGATTACGACTAAAATACTGAAGTCATGGCACAGAAAGAAATAAGGCCGTGTAGCATCCTTACCGATGTCAGAATTTCCTCAGGGTCTGTTTAGTTTTCTATTCTCCTTCACAACCCATACTGTAAGCAATTTTCATAAACACACCATCACCTCCCTATACCACAGTGCTCAGCTCAAGAACCAGACACACATGTCTGAGATCTCTCAGGAAGGAGATGGTGCAGCACCCCGTATATTATGAATGGACAGTATTGGCCCCTTGATCTGTCACCCAGGAAATAAGGCCTAGAGCCAAATAGGAGGATACATGAAGAAGCATTCAAGCAAGGATTGTGCAATAAATACTCTTAGAAGGACACGGGGATGCGGTACTTGTGTGCAGAGCTAAGGATCCACACAGCAACACTGTCAATTCCAGCGCAGGACCAATACCTGGTGACCCCGGTGTAACAAAGCTCTGAGGGATAGCGCAGATAGTCCATGAAACTCCTATAAATCCTTAATACTTCTGAAAAGTCTAGAACTATGTTCTTATGCTTGTTCTGCTCTTAACTCCAGCCAAAAAAACTAAACTAGAGTCCAATGCTTTATCTTTTCCTCAACAGCAATTGGGGGTTGATCAGGAGCTACAGCTGATTATGAAGACTGTGGAGAACTTCCCAAGTGCCTTTCCTTGCTGGTTCTGGGGGAGCCACGCTTATCTTACTGTCTATGACCCTGACTACATGAAGGTGATTCTAGGGCGATCAGATAAGAGTATATCTTTCTGAAAAGATTTGTGCTGTCTTCTTTGTAACTAGCCCTAGGCTGTTGAATTCCTAAAGAGTGTAGTACCAGGCCATTACCCTACAAACCCTAACAACGATACTCCCAAGCAAAAACCTGGAACGTGGACAACAGCACTCAGTATTGAAATTTCAAGCCTTTAGCCAAAAGTCATCATTTTTCTTTGCTATTTAATCAAATTAAGATAAGTAATGTAAATTCTTCCAGGTCTGAAAAGCACACTTCAAATGCATATTGGTTTGAGGTTTGAAATCTCTGTTACCTGCCTGTTGGTATCATAGAACAACTAAGACATGATCCACGGTAATACACTCACAAAGAGAGAGAGAGAGAGAGAGAGAGAGAGAGAGAGAGAGAGAGAGAGAGAGAGAGAGAAATACAGATGTCTCAGAGCTGCCTTACTCATCCCATTTCTTGTTTCTGTTTCAGATCCAAAGGCACAGGGAGCCTACAGATTGCTGGCTCCTTGGATTGGTATGTGTGTCTCAATGGAGAATGTGATCTGGCCCCAGTTAGAGCATCCAAGACCTGGGACTCTGTTTCACAGAGAACAAAATGTGACAGGCTACCACTGCCTTGATCTAGCCCTCCTCTCCCTGGACCCAATGAAGTAGAAGCTAGGCTTCTGTCCCTTCACTGCTCCAAACAGTCCTAGCTAACAATTGTGTATATCCCTTGTTGGTCTACCACATCCCAACTCCTTTGCAATCATCACAGAGTGTATGCCAGTCCCACAAGCTAGGGAATTCATGGAGCCCCTACCCACAACACACAAATAGTTTATCTAACGGGCTCTCTGATTCCATCTCACACATATATACACCCATCTCTGGCCCAGGCTATGGTTTGCTCTTGCTGAATGGACAGCCGTGGTTCCAGCACCTGCGCATGCTCACCCCAGCCTTCCACTATGACATTCTGAAGCCCTATGTGAAAACCATGGCTGACTCTGTGCAGTTGATGCTCGTGAGTTCGTTTGACTTTCTTCTCCTCTACTCCCCTCAGCCCTGATATCCTTTCTACATCAGCAGCTGCTTCTGCTAGTACTAAAACAGCTGCTGCTGCTTCTCCTCCTCCTCCTCTCATTCCTCATACTCCCCTCTCTCTTCTTTCTCTCAATCTTTCTTCACCTACTCATAGTGTACACCAACAAGCTCCACATGTGTGTTATAGTATGAATACAGGTTCTTCCAACATAGGTAGAACAGAAATATTCTAGGTACCAGAATATGGCCATACTTGTTCATTGCCCAAGGCAAAGAGCATCATGGTAGATAGAGACTCCCCAGTTACCTCTTCACATCCTCAACTTCAGAGGAACTTCCTAGGACGATACCGAGTCAGTGTTTCTCTGTGTCTCAGTGCATCTGTATGGACTTGAATGACATCTCAGGGAAACGGACAGCAGATCCACACTGTCATAGCCAAACATGCCATACCACAAATTTCAACCGGACTCTGGATTCTGACTCAATTATTCACTACAAGCTTTTGATGAATACATAGTAACTGAAGTCACTGGTGGCCCCGTTAGAAGTGCAGATAGTGTTTACTTGGGCTTTCTAATGCTCAATACATGGAAGTCCTATCATTGGCTCAGGTTGGGCTCAGCTCTGCATATACTGATGTATCATCTTCTTTACTCCCTAAAACAGCATTGTTTGTAAGATAAAACATCTTAACTCATTGAAAACATTTGAAACTTGTTTCCTAACTTATGGGTCTCTGAATTTAATTTTGAAGTAATTTAGAAGAGCATAAGTATCCTTTTGCAAAGATTGTTTTGAAATCTGTAGATCCTGTTATCTAAATTGAAGAACATAAAACACGGTATCTGATAATATACAGAAATAATACAGTACTGGTGACAGAGGTTTATTTCCCTCCCAGTCCAGCAGCTATTGAGACCCAAAGAAGACACAGACGCCTACATTAATTATAAACTAATTGGCCTATTAGCTCAGGCTTCTTATTAATTAATTCTTACATCTTATATTAACACATAATTCTTGTCTTGTTAGACACATGACTTGTTACCTTTTATTAATAAGGCATTCTCATTTTTATTCCTATCTGTCTGGGTAACTACTGCAGACTAAGCCTTTCCTCTTCTGGTCGCCCCAACAATACTTCCTGCCTGGCTACTGGCCAATCTGGGTTTTATTAAACCAATACAAGTAACTAATCTTTACAGGGTACAAGACCATTGTCCCACAGTACAATAGAGTGAGCACAAGTCTTCTGTGGCAATTAGGTCAATGCTCTCCTCCCATTGCAGGACAAATGGGAACAGCTGGCTGCACAGGGCTCCTCTATAAAGATCTTTCGACCCATCTCCTTGATGACCCTTGACACTGTCATGAAGTGTGCCTTCAGCCACAAGGGTAGTGACCAAGTGGACAGGTGAGTTAAAAACCATCAAACTTCAAGGCCTTTGGTCTCACCTCCTGGGATGGCCTCTTCTGACATGCAGGAGGTGCAGCAGCATGGATACTTGCCTCCTCAAAAAATCAAGAGTCTGAGCCCATTCCAGATCAATTCCTGACACAATCCAAACCTGCCCCAACCACAGACCACTGATCCCTACCTGAGGTGGATGCCAACATATTCATGCCACCTTCTGCAGTCTTGAAAATTACAAGGGTTATAAGACAGAATTGATGTATGCACCAATGCTGTCTATCTCACCCATACAGCATATCTCTTCCCAGAGTCCATCTATCTGCAGGTCAGACCTCTCCACACTCTAATCTATTCTGTATCTTCTTCCTCAGAAACTACAAGACCTACATCCAGGCCATTGCAGACTTGAATTACCTATTTTATTCCCGTGTGAGAAACATCTTTCATCAGAATGACACCATCTACAGTCTGTCCTCCAATGGCCACTTGGCCAACCGTGCCTTTCAACTTGCTCATGATCATACAAGTTCTATCTGTAGCTCACATCTCCCCTCCTTTTCCAGGACTAGCTCAAAGGGGCTGTTAATGATTTCTGAGGTGCCCTTATAGTGCCTGGGTCACATATATGTAGATATTCTTAAACTGCAAATGTTTGACTTGGAATGTTTGAATTATACATAGCATATAGCACATAGCTTCAGGCAAGGAGACACATGTTGCTACATGGAGTTACTGTAGCTCTGGGGTCTATGTGATACCTATATTCTGTAACAGATGGAGTGATCAAGCTGAGAAAGGATCAGCTGCAGGATGAGGGAGAGCTGGAGAAGGTCAAGAAGAAGAGACGTTTGGATTTTCTGGACATCCTCTTGTTTGCCAGAGTGAGTGTGTATCATAGAGACATGTGTATCACAGAGAGTCTGCTGAGAGCACACAGCAAAGAACAAGCACAGCTCTGATGACACCTGTTACCTCCCTCAGACGGAGAATGGGGATAGCTTGTCTGACAAGGACATACATGCTGAGGTGGACACATTCATGTTTGACAGCCATGACACCACAGCCAGTGGACTCTCCTGGATCTTCTATGCCCTGGCCACACACCCTGAACACCAACAGAGATGCAGGGAGGAAGTTCAGAGCCTCCTGGGGATGGATCCTCCATCACCTGGTAAGAGTTAAGAGTGGAAGAACCCTTATTCTTTGGGTAGGGAGGAGCTGCTGGTATCCAGTCTACCTGAACTTCAGGATGGACCTTGTTTCAGGGATCACCTTGACCAAATGCCCTACACTACCATGTACATCAAGGAGGCCCTGAGGCTCTACCCACCTGTCCCAGGCATTGTCAGAGAGCTCAGCACACCTGTCACCTTCCCTGATGGGCGCTCTTTACCCAAAGGTATGAGTTTCTAAGGCCCGTTCACCTGAACGCCTTCCAGAGATAAGGGAGAATCAACAGTCTGTGTGCTTCAGCAGTCCTGAATCCCACTTGGTGATCATTTCCTTTGCATTAGATAAGTTCCTCTTACTCATAAAGTAAATTTTCAAATGTGGTACATAAGCATAAATGATCTCCTATAAAGTTAAGTGATCTCCAATCCTGCTGTTTTGCATGAATAATTGTAAGCATCATTTATTTATCAGATACCACTCCTCTTTTGAATCCATGTCCTTATCATGATGCATCCATTCAGTTTGGGAACACTGATATTCCTTGATTCTTAGACTCTAGACTCATTCCAGATGACAACACTATAATTTCATAGCCAGGCTTATCCCTCATATGTCCTAACAGTAACATGTGTGTACTTTCATGTTGCATCTGGGAACGAACCTACATGTTTGCACATAAAAGTGGAAAACAAAGGTCAACATTAGTTTTGTTCCTCAGAGACCATCCACCTTGATATTTTTGAGGTCAGGATGTCTCTCGCTGGTCTATAACTCACCAATTGGGCTAAGCTGGATGTCCAGTGGGTGCCTGTCCCCACCTCACCAGCATTCAAGGACAAATATGTGCCACTACACACAGCTCTTCATATGGTTTCTGCAAATCAAATATAGGTCCCCATGCTTGTACGACAAACACTTTTCCAGTGTATCTGACTCTCTGTTCCAAGTGTACATCTTTTTATCATCCTCTATAATTGATACAATTTGCAGAATTTTTATCTATAAAGAACTTCTATTTATATATTAATATAAATATTTATGTATAAATCAGTATACAATGTGGCTACAGACTACTCTAAGGTGGTTGGTTGCTCTCCATCACCTGATGGTAAGACCATATTGCTGAACACACAATGTCATCAAGCACAGAGAAAATGACCTGGTGCCCAACTAGCAACCATAATTCTTAAACCAAATATTGAATAAAGTTTACCTTCAATCTTCTTTCACTGATTGTTTTGCATTTATAAATGCACAGAACAAAAAAACACACACATAATTATTATTTCCTTGGAAAATTCTTCACAACGAAACTTTTGAATATGCTATTCTGACTTTATCTCTCAAAGCTATTTGCTGGGATGTACCCAATAAATAAAGAATCAGACAGAGGCTAGGGAGATATGTTTCATTCCTGGGTCAAAACAAATAAAGGAGATCAATAAATTCCATGTTATGAGTCACATATAGTCAAGTCCCTAATAAACGCTCAGGTTGATGGCAGAGATGAACGGAAGACCGTATACTAGACAAACCCTTTGCAATGTCAGAAGATCACCCTTCGTCTCACACCTCATTCTGTCAAACCTACTTATGCCACATACTACTTTGCTGATGAGCTATAACCCCTCCTGAAATATTATTAACTCACCTGAAAAGCCACACTAAAAAAACTGGGGGACCATATTGGGGACTGAATTCTTGGGCATCTTTGCAGAAATCCTTCATCAAACCTAAGTTCTAAGCTGATTCTCTCCCAAAACTCAGGTTTATGTCTTTCTTGCTTCTCTTTCTGTAACTCTATTTTTATAATCCTCATTTGTACCTCAAGTTCATTTCCAAGTCACACAATCTACTCAAAGGGATGATGTTTATTAGCAAGACCCTTTGTGCAGGCATGTCCCTTACTGTCTCGGGAACCAAGGTTCACATCCTGGGTATAACCCACCATCTCCCCTCTTCCTTTCTGCCCCACAGGTATCTCAGTCACGCTCTCCATTTATGCACTCCACCACAACCCGAAGGTGTGGCCAAACCCAGAGGTAGGAGGCTCCACAGGTGGGCAGGGGGAGATCCCTCCAAACCAAAACCTGCTCTCCACACCTCTAGCATCTTGTCCCCTGGTGGGCTGAAAGCAGCGGTTTAACCTCTACTTGTCCTGACAAAGGTGTCATGCCCCTGCAGGTGTTTGACCCTTCCAGGTTTGCACCAGATTCTCCCCGACACAGCCATTCATTCCTGCCCTTCTCAGGAGGAGCAAGGTGAGACATCCTGTGTATATTGATGTACACTGTGGGGATATTTGCAGCATACTTGATGTTTTTGACCTCATGCATACATGACATCTCCAGGTATATTCTATTGGTGGATATTGGGGAAAAGCTTCTTGGGGATGTGTCTGTGCACAGAATGAGGGTAGCATTGCAGGAGACACTGTGAAGACCTTGACCCATTGCACTTCCCATTGGCCAGCCAGTTTCTATGTCAGTGGATGACACAGACTTGCACATGTTCTCATATATTAGGGGCAGGACTTGTAAATTGATCTTTTTTCCTGTGATTTTAACCTCGGGTGTCTAGCTTTTCAAGTTTCAGGATTCTCATGTGTCATGCCTTTTTCCATACCTCAGTCAGGCCAAGACTGTGGAAAGTGATAAGTTTGCTTAGATGTCAGCCCTGGACAACTGTCCAGCCAGAGACTTGAGGTGTTACAGAAAGTCTTTTAAGGAAAAGTTTATTCTACATCCATGGATGCCACCTGTGCAGTCTCTCCCACTCAACCAGAAAATCAGTACCAATGTGCACATCCCTCTTGGAACTGCCCAAGGCCAAACCTTGACAGATAATGTATATACCTTAAAGTCACAATTAGAGGCTATGTGATCTGTCTGCAGACAAAAGCATTAAAGTGGAGGAGAATAAAATGCTTCCTGAGAAAATCCCTGTTTTATGTAAAGCACATATCATTATTAAGGTTACTGGTGAGTGAAATATAAAACACTCTTGAAATAGTTACTGAACCAGTTGCAGGATTTCCAATGGCTTCTAATAAAATCTTCAAGTCTCCCATGGAATCTGACTCACTGTTAGCTTTTTTATTTCTTATTTTTTTATTGATTTTTATTGCGCTCTACATTTTTCTCTGCTCCCCTCCCTGCCTCTCCCCTCCCCTTCAGCCCTTCCCTAAGTTCCCCATGCTCCCAATTTACTCAGGAGATCTTGTCTTTTTCTAGGTACCATGTTAGCTTTAAAAGGCAAAGCAGAAACAGGTTTGTCTGAGCCTGTACTTCATAGGCTCAGAATTCATGAATTCCTCAGGGGGTGAATCAGATTTCACAGAGCAGGCTACAAGCCAGTTGTTCTTCCAACATAGGCTGTCTAGCATTGATGTACTTGTGGTTGAATGCTTCCCCCGCAACTCATAGCAAATCATGTCACTGACGCTAGAAGACAGAGAATCTTGGGCAACTCAGCTTAAGTTGTAATGAAACATGCTGTGGCTGGCATTTTCTGAGACAAAATCAGAGTTCATGATTCCTCTGCCTAAAAAGGTACAGACCACTACACATTACTTTGGTCATATGCTTTGCAATTTCCATTTTATTTAATTCCATTTTTATTCCTTAAATTCAAATGAATTACATTTTAGGGGCAAGTAAAAATGATTATTTTAAATTTAAAATAAATTACTAAAGCATTCTTATGTGCCAGGTTCTATATTGGATAAAAACATGGGAATGAATGATAGTCTCCTACCCCTTCCTCCAACTCAAAACTTATTCCACAAAGACAAATATACCTGTAGTCAAAATAAGTTCTTCCTCAATTCTTTCATTTATTTATTGAGCAGTTTGGGAAATGTGCTGTTTCTAACATCATACCATTCCCTCACTGTGGCATGTCACTAAATATAACACTGATGGGGCCGTAGATGCCCCAGAAGTACACAGAGAGTCACAAAGAAATGAGAGGCAGCTGCTCATTGGCCTGAGCTTTAGTACTATGCAGCCTGAGGGAGAAGAGACATTGTCAACACATCAACAACTTGATCTGAAGTAGAAAGTAAGATGTGCAGAAAACAGGTGAGGAGACCCAGCCAGTAGAAGGTTGGATGCAGCTAGGCTTCTGAATATAGCCCTACCTGATAGAGGTCCAGAGGATCATTGTGGAGGGAGAGTTGGGGAGATCAGGGAAGTCCAGGACAGAAAACTGAAGCAGAAACTAGGGACATCTCTGAAGTACAGTTACACGGTTACAGATGCTGCTTAAGGAGATAAAGGTACCCTAATTAGGAGGAAGATGGGACAACCAATTGAGGATCCCCAACAGAGTCCCCCTTAGGAACTTTCCTAGTGAAATCTGACTCCACTCCTCGGAAGCCATGCCCTAGATCTGTCTGGATGGAATAAACTAAGCGATGATTAACTTCATAAACAATTCACAAGTTTGAGCTCTAATGCTTAGAATGCTGGCCTAACAGACTTCATAACTCTAAAAGAACTAGAGTCAAAGTAGCCTTGAAATATATAGTGGCTGAATCAAAAGTCAAGAGAGCCACAGCCTGGGGAAGAAGTGGGCGGGGCCCGTAATGACAGAGGTTAGACTGGACCTCTGAAGGTAGCCCCTGATTGCTATTATGGGTTATTTCAGGGACCCCTCCCTGCTTAGGTCAGAAGTCATTGAGTTTCATTGTCCCTTTCTGACCCAGGAACTGCATTGGGAAACAATTTGCTATAATGAGCTGAAGGTGGTTGTGGCCCTGACCCTACTCCACTTTGAGCTGCTGCCAGATAGCACCAGGGTGCCCATCCCCTTACCACGACTTGTTTTGAAATCCAAGAATGGGATCTACTTGCATCTGAAGAAGATCCACTAATTCTGGTAGGGACAAGGAAAGACTCGATGAGCATGCTGCCTGACATACTGTCTTCATGTCATCTGTTCCTGTCACCATCTGGCTTTCTATCTGCTCATCTTTACTCACTCCTTTGTTCCCATGCCTCCTGACCTCCTCTCTCTCTCTCTTTCTTTCTCTCTCTCTCTCTCTTTCTCTTTCTCTCTTTCTCTCTCTTCCTCTCTCCCTCACTCCCTCCCTTCCTCTCTCTCTTCCTGTCCCCTCTCTCTCTCCTTCCTCTAGATTCCCTGTTTGTCTTTCTGTCTCTTACTACCCCCATCTGATCCCTAGTCTTCTCTGTCCTCCATCCTCCTCTGCTTGCCTTTTAACTTTCTGTCTTCTCATCTTTCCCTACATGACTTCCTCATTATACCAATAACCAACTGTCACAACCTTGGTAGTCTGAAATAACTGAATGTCATTATCTTACAGTTCTGGATCTCAGAAGTCTGAACTGGGTGTCACTGGCAGAAAATCAAGTTGTTAGTGAGCCCAACCTTCTGGAGAGTACTCTGGAGAATCATCCTCCTCCACTTTTCAGTATAAACTATCATTCCTTGGCACAGGACTGTCCTCTGAACCCCTCTCTTCTAATTTCTTTCCCTTTTGTAAATACTCCTGTGACATCACCAAGCCCACTAAAAAATCCAAGGTAATTCTCCCAGCATAATAAGTCTTTCTCAATGCAACATACTAAGCTCTTTGGAATTATGAGGAAACCTTCATGGGTTCCAAACTTAGGGTTTGAACATCATTGTGAAGCCTGTCATAGTCTTTACATGACTGTCACCTGGTTGCTTTGTCTACATCTCTCCTGTATAATCTCTCTCTACCTGACTGGCCTTCACACAAGTTTCTTCATCTTTCCTCTTCTGAACAATAAGTTTCCCAGTGTCACACACAGTGTTTGTCATGTTCCCACGTTCAAACTGCTCCTGGATCAGGATCGATGATGCCATGGACAGATTTCCCTGGTATGCCATGTCCTGCTTCTTAGAATGACTTCTCTTGAAGCCACTGTCTGCAACCAGGACATACTTCCTAGTTCCTAACCTTTTAGTTAGCTGGGCTAGTGAGGGTTGGTTCTGAGGAAGGGCAGGAGAGGCCAGACTATATACCCAGTACCTGACCAACTGGAGGTACTGGAGAACTGGAGAAGAACATGACCCCAAATCGTCATGTGCAGAACTTTCAAGTAATCCAGAAAGTGTCATACTGGCCATGCTGAGAGAACAAAGGAAAGTAAGAGCACAGAACAGAATGCTGGGTACCCAGCCAAGGGCATGCACTCTAACCACAGGATTCCAAATGGGATGAAATGTGTAACCAGAAAGTGATTCTACTGCCTGGAAGCAATGAGCAAGACTGGCTGAGTTCACAGTCCTGAGCATTCCCCCTGCATGACACATGCAAAGTGACTTTCATGCAAGCACTCTCTACACACCCACAGCACATGACACCCACACGTGGACATAGCATGGCCAAGAACAGGGGACCCTCAGGGTGTGTTTGAAAAGTCAAAAAGATGAATCTGAGGTCATCTGTGATGGCCATCAGTTCCAGTGTCCACTCACCTCACCCAGGAGGTCCCAATACACACACATGAACAAGTACATACTCTAGTGTTCAAGAGATCATACCCAAACATCTGAGTCAGAGACCTTGGCTTTATTCCCTCTGATACATATACTCAAAAAGAACTGGTATTAATGATGAAAATTCATTCCGCTTGATACCTATACTAAAGAAGAACAGACATTAATGATGGAGTTTTGAACAAAAGATATCAGAGTCAGGAAGCCTCAGCTCAAGTTCCTCCTAGATCTTAGATCTGAAGATCTAAAATGATAAAGTTTAGATTCAGGTGCCACCCAGAGGCACATGATGGTTACGACTGCAGAACTGGCACTGAGTGATAACTTCTGAAACCTTACTACATTTGTTCAGAGAGGTCTATCTGGTGCTAGGACAAAAATGCAAGTTGGTTGCTTAAGGCTTATAGCCAGCAGGCAAACTGTACTGGAAACTTTGCATCTCATCTTCGGGTTTAGAAGGAGATCTGTGTCTTGATGTGGCTTTATAGGAGTTAGCAAGTGTCCTGGGGCAGATTGCTAAGACATAGTCTTCTTTCAAGTGGGAAAGACTTGATAGTAAGAAAGATTATGGCACATCACCCAGGACACCCTAGAGCAGTGGTTCTCAATCTTCCTAATGCTGCAACCCTTTAATAGAGTTCTTCATATTGTGGTGGGTCCCAACCATAAACTTTCATTTTGCTATTGTTATGAATCATAATGTGAACAGCTGTGTTTTCCCATGCTCTTAGCCAACCAATGTAAAAGGGTCATTTGAAACCCTCAACATCCATTGAATACGTTTGCCCTAGAGACTTACGAAGTATCAGGGACAAAATTCCTAGCTCCTACCTCTGATCCTAGATTTTAGTGTCCTTCCTTCCCTATGAAGCTAATTCCTGGATTGGAATCTTCTACCAACCTTAGACCTTAAACCCTAGAGATATAGGTTCCAATAGCCATCAGGCTGCTGCTGCAGAGACTGCCATGGAAATACACTCAATCATCACGTGGGCCCCACCCTGACCTCCACCCCAAAAGTCCTTCTTTGCACAGTCATGCCTTATGGAAAGGAGGTCCCTTTCTCCCAGGATTCCACCTTAATGCTACTGCAGCACCTTCCCTAGAAATACTGTGAAGGCCAGAGTACTGTGTGACTATGAGACACCACTGTTAGGAAGGACAAGAGTCCCACAGATACATCCCAAGGAAGACATCACACCATTAAAGACACCGTTCATGTTCTGCCACTTTTACAGTTATTCTTTATTTTGTACAGATATAGTTGAATCAACTTTTTTTCCATTATATTCCAAATACACACAGAAGCAGATAAACACATGCACATCAATGAATGGCCACCTTCTATCCAGCCATCCCTCCTTCACATCCCTCCTCCACAGATCTCAAGACAACATTGCCATTGTCTTCACTAAGGTTTTTCAAGGCTGGGAATGTATGGTTCTGATTTTTTGTTTGTTTGCTTGTTTCAGAAAGACATAGAGTTACGAGAAAGAAATGAAGCTTCTTGTAACAGCCAGATGTTCAGCAAATGTTTATGGAATGAATAAATGAACTCGAGTCTAGACATTGAGCCATTAGACACACATGTTTACAAGGGACTTCCATAAGACTGTCAGTCCCAATGATTTCACATCTTTAAGCCCCCCAAAAGCTGGGATCCATGACGACTCCACACTCAATCTAAAAAGGCAACATCCCAGGAAAAGCCACAGCCTGTGCTGTCCAAGCCGTGATCTCCAAAGACCTATTTCCCAGAGCCCAGTGACTTGAGGTAGAGGTGGATGCCATTTTTGGAGCGCAGGACCAGCTGGGGAAGTTTGATGGGCAGCTTTGAGGGATCCAGAGAGAATTCAAAGCGCAGCAAACAAAGGGCTGTGACCACCTTCATCTCGCTCATGGCAAATTGCTGCCCAATGCAGTTCCTGCAGCAAGAGGCAAAAAGTGGCATCAAGCTGTTGGCTACCCGGTGTTCTTAGAGGCCCACAAAAGAGCAGTAACTATTTGTGAATGCATAATGATTGATTGATTGATTTGTTGATGTGGGCTTAAAACGCAAATCTTAAGAGCAAGGTAAAGGGCCCCACTGGGTATCGTCCCACTGGGAGTTCTGGCTTACAGTCCCCCACAGAAGGGAACATCTACTCCACTCATTTCCCAGGAACAGGAAAAACAGCAAAACCCCCCCTTGTCACAGCATGCTCCATAATGATGCCTCCCCAATGATGGCCTTCAATTTTTTACTCCCAGTCTTGAGGGCCTGAGAATGTTGTCCCTCTTCCTACCTGGGACCCGCAGAAAAAGGCATGTAGGCAAAGGGGTGGCGTCCTGACACATTCTCAGGAGAAAAGCGCAATGGGTCAAAGACCTACGAGATAGGACTTTCTTAAATACTCACCAAATCCTGGCAGAGGTAATCCCACAGCCCACACCCTGTCTGCCCTCAAAGCCCAGAGATGCAGTACCTCTGGGTCAGGCCACACAGCACTGTTCCTGTGGAGGGCATAGATGTGCATAGAGATCAGGCTGCCTGTGAACAGAAAAGAGGCCTGATGACAAGGGGGCATGAGGCAGCCAGGATCACCTGCACATTAGGCCTGAATCCCCTGATGTCCCCCTATCTGGGACACTAGCCTCTGTCTGTGCACTGCTAGTGACACTGAGCTAACATTGACACTGGTCACATTCAAAGTATTTTAGTCATCAAAATCAACAGCTCCAGTATCCAGGTACTGAGAACAGTGCATAACCCAGACATCTGTGGAATGGAAACAAGAACAGTGAACCCAGGCCACCAGAAGTCAGCTAGGCAGCAGCTGTTTATTGTAGCCTTTTGACTGTCCATTGACTAGCTCTCAGGAAGTTATGATGCTATGAATAATAATGAGATGCCCTTCATTTGATGCTTGCTCCACATCAGGCTCGGGTCTGACCATTTTTATGAAGCCACAACACAGAGCGGACACGCTGCACATGTGCTGCATCACAGTCTGTGTGAATCACCTCCTGGCGTTGTCCAGGGTGCAGTCAGAGTAGGCACAGGGTGTGTGAAAACCCTGATGATTGTTCTATCTTTTTAATTCTGTCAACTATGAAAAATATATTCTGTCCTACCCTCTATTTTAATTTTGTTTTATTTTATGCATATCATTACAATATACTTGTTAAGTAGCACCATGGTAGAGTGATTTTATATAGTTTAAAAAGAAGAAAAAGAGAAAAATTTCAGGTTACAAGAACTCCTCTCCCAAGAACAATGCAGCAACTGTACCCAGTGATTAGCCATGCCTGAGTCCTACTGCAGCAACGGTCAAAAGGAAACCCCAACCTCTACAGTCACTGCCTCAAAGAAATAATTCATATCAAAATCTTTTGGAAGACAAAAAAAATAGTTCTTGCTACATCAACCTACAGAAAGATGAATTCACATAACAATCCTGAAACCTAGGGGAAAATGAACTTTATATATTTATATTTATTCAGTCATATTTTACAGAAGAGGAAGTGGAGGTTTGGGGGCAGAGACAAGTTCTCTCAGTGAGGCTGGTGCTTGGGCCCAGGACTCAGCACTCAAAGCCTAATTTAAAGATTGTCCAATGGCGCAGGCAATATCAGAGCATAGAGAGGACTTTCCTTCCATCCCAACTGTTTCCCCAACCCACCTGCAGGTAGAGAGCGGCCATCCACAAAGGTGACTGGCTTGTTGAGCTGGCGGTACACCTGGGGCACAGGTGGGTAGAGGCGGAAGCACTCCTTCATACACATAGTCAGGTAGGTCATCTTGGCCAGATCATCCCTGCCAGCAAATGGGACACTTGGGAACTGGGAACAGTGGGATCCCAGGAGAAGGTAGGCCCCATTTCCCACTTCACCATGATTTTCACTTTCTGCCCCCACCATACTTCCAACAGAGGAGTCAAGAGGGTTTCAAGTGTCTAAGTATAACATAACACTGGGTGGCCATACAAACATAGCTATCTGGGAAGAGAAGGCACGGGATCTGAGAGACATATGGGCAACCAACCCCCAAAGACAAGGCCACTTTTGTGTCATTTGGGGCCTTACCAAAGTCCTACATGTGGCATTTCTTTAGTTTCTGCTTGGCTTCCCTTATGGGGCTGGAATGAAAAAGGTGGTCTGACATTGTTAGGTGAGTGAACCAATGTCCATGGCTGAATACTGATAAACTTGCATAAATACCCTCTTTGGCCACCAGGAAGCTCAGGCCCAAATGTGAGGTTCAATCATCAGAACTATATAATACCTTCTTACAGACCCCCAAACTCCAAGTCACTCTAGCCCCCAATATGATTTTTCATTTCATGTACTTTTTATTAAATAAGGATCCTCTAAGTCGCTTCAAATACTGGATAAAACTAAGTGATAATAAACTAAGTAATTCCCTGCCTCAGACATGTACATGATGATCTAGCTAGAGAGCACAGCTCTCTTCTCCTGAGTTTTAACCTTATTTATAAAGTCCATTCGAGTCCTTCCCTCCTTACCCTCTACCCTCAACATCCTCGTCACTCAAAGTTACTCAATCCTGCAGCCTTCTTTGGATTTCAGTCATGTGAGTCTTTCTGAAAACTCCCCGGGAGCAGTGAATTGTCTCCTCTTCTCTTCTTCACACTTACAACGCACTCCAGGGAGCACTTTCAGTCATGTGAGTCTTTCTGAAAACTCCTCAGGGGCAGTGAATTGTCTCCTCTTCTCTTCTTCACACTTACAACGCACTCCAGGGAGCACTGTGCTCATGGCCGGACCCCTTGGAAGGCTTCCAACATCCAGCAAGTACACATTAGCTATGGAGACTCCATCCTTCAAATCTCTGACACTGGAATTAGTGATCAGTCCCCCTTAGGAAAACAGGACTAGGAACACTGATGGGCCATTCCCTCTATCCCTGCTGTGTGCCCTACTCCATGCAGAAAGAAGATAGGAACTCATTAGGATGGGGTGACTGTCAGGCTACAAAGGCCTCAGAGAAGGAAACAACAGAAGAGGCCTGGGTGGGACTCTCAGAGACCACTCTGAAAGAGAAATTGGTTCAACTGGTGTCAACATTCAGGACTTCGACTTGAGGATGGACACATAGAAGTTTTTAAGTGTTGGCGTTTAGGATCTGCCTCCTTCACCATGATAAAAGATGTGGAGTCTGGGGCCTATGTGCTGCCATCCAAAGACAGGTGGCAAGCGGCAAGGCAATGACTTTTTCCCAGCTGTCTTTTCTCTGTCATCTCCCACTTCCTCTAATTTCTCAGGCCTCTCTACTCTATCCAGAAGCCCAGTAGGGATTCATATTCTGTCATTATGAAATTCAGCCTCTGTTGACAACTTTATGTGACACTGAAAAGCCTCCATTTGTGGAGACTGGTCGGGGGGGGTTCTCTATTGCTAACCCCCCCAAGAAAGCTACAGAACCAAAGAAAGGGAACAACTGCTGCCTACTCCACCTCATTTCCAGAACCGGTGTGGGTTGTCTCTGGCAGACACTGGCAGGATAGGCACAAACCCTCCCTGGGCTGAGCAAGAGAAGCTGAACTCACTTTCAGGTTCACTCACCACTGGAAAGAGTCCTTGTCTCCTAGGATCTCACGGACCTCCTCCCTACATCGTTGCTGGTGCTCAGGATAAAGGGCCATGCAGTAGAGAAACCAAGAGATACCACTAGTGGTGGTATCATGGCCTTCAAACATGAATGTATCCACTTCGGCCCTGAGATCTGCATCTGACATCTTGATCCCACTTTCATCCTGAGAGAAGGCACAATGGGACAGCTCAAGGCCTTTGAGTAAGGGCTAAAAAGAATGCCCAAGATTAGCTGTCAGATATAGATATGAAGAAGCATATGAATATTTGTTGGTAGACTTGGAGTCTTCCTCCAGTTTCCTCTGTCCCTTCCAATCCTAACCTACATGTCTCCCATTCATGAAACCCTTCCTGAACCCTCTGGACAAATAACCTTTAACTTTACTTAGCCCCAATATTGCTCATCAGGGACACCGCTTCTAGCTGGCAAGGAAAACATCTTTGTCAACATCCACCCACTGCCTCCCCTAACCCAGTCACTATACTATATTCACATGGATGGCCATGCCAGTTCTTTCTTACCTCTGCATAATAGCACAGAAATTGATTCAGGATAGGCACTGAGTTTTATGAAATAGAGGAAGGAAGGGTAGGAGAAGGGGGGGAGGAAGAACAAATGGACAGAGGAAAGGATGGATGGGAAGGAAGGAAGGAAGGAAGGAAGGAAGGAAGGAAGGAAGGAAGGAAGGAAGGAAGGAAGAAAGGAAGGAAGAAAAGAAAATGAAATGAAATATAAACCTTAAGGTTCTGCAATGCCAAGATTTTTAGGGATCGTGGAAGTCTAGAAATGTTTGCAAGCTGCCACCATGTGACTCAGGCTGTCAGCTCCCTGGTGTCACAGCCCAATCACACTTATGCTGCACATTTTACCGTCTTTGATTTGTGCCATTGGCAAGCAGTAGGTTATGTTTGTTGAGCAAGAAGCCCGCCTTAGAAGGAGAGTCTAAAAACCTCCCTGGGACAAGCTGTTAGGTAGGGTGGGCACCATGCACTCACCCGAACACCCAGGAGAATGTCCAGGAAGTCCAGATGTCTCCGCTGCTGGATCTTTTTCTGCTCCTTCTCATCCTGCAGGGCTGCCTTCCGCTGCTTGATGACCTGATCTAGACCAAGAGAATAGGTGTCATTGCCTGCTTTGGTCCTGTGTCAGGAAGGGTGCAAAGGATCCCAGAGGAAGAACCAAGGTTTTCTAGTTGGCATAGGTGGCAAGGGGAGAGGGGGTTGAAGGAAAGGCCCACCTGTATGGTCATGGGCTATCTGGCAGGCCTGCAGGAAGCGGCGGCCATGTGGAGTGCGCCAGTAAATGAAGTCATTATGGTACTGGAAGGATTCAATGCGCTGCTGCACCAGCAGTGTGAGCTCACTGACTGCCGTATAGTAGACGTTGTCTCTGTACAAAAGAGGGTTGAGGGAGAGGAAGAGGCCTGAGCAGATTCTTTAGGAATCCCATCTAAAATACTTCCCGCTCCTCTTCTTGCCTCTTTAAACCTCCTCACTAACACCCAAAGTATCTTCCACCATGAGTAGGGCCTGGGTAAATCAAGGCAGGACCTCTAACCAGAGAGCAAGCGCCCTTCCACCTTCCTTATCTGAGAGTCTTGGGTAGAGGTGCCTCTGACCTGTGTCCTAGGCCACTGTCTCCTTTGCCAAAGGTGCACTTCATGAGGGTGTCCAGTGCCATGTGGCCTACGTCACAGAAGATGTCAAAGCTCTTATTTTCACTAGCCTTTTTCTCCCACTTGTCCTGGAATTCAGAGAGAGAGGGAGAGAGAGAGGAGAGGTAACATGTGGAAGAACTGGGCTGCCTGGCCAGGGAAGCAGGTAGGCTAACTACAGATCTTCACCCCTCCCTCAGCTCCTCCAAATCCATTCCCCCATTCTCATCCCTGGCTCTGTAGCAGACCACTTGCTGTGGCCTCCCCTATTCCCCCTGTGGATCACACAAGTCTCCTCCAAACACCCTTCCCCCAACTCATGGCTTTATTCCAATGCCCAGCTCCAGCAGGCACTTCCTGGGAACCTGCCAGGCAAGCCTGCCAGAGAAGTACATAAGCCAAAGAAGAAGGTAGGTGAGTTTTGGATCTCCACTCTCACACCTCCTCCAAGTCCAAGACCCCAGTCTCAGCCCCAGGTCTCCAGCAAACTCCTGGTTGGTGCCTCTCCTCACTCTTGGTCCCATTCCCAAGGGACTAAAGCAATCCTGGTGTTACACCCTGATTTCCTCCCTCCTGTAGACTCCCTAGTTCCTCCAAGACCTTCTCTATTCCTAAGCTCCCAATACATAGAAACACATTTACCAGGATCCCTCTCCATGGCAACACCTATCAGAATCTGAGAAGAATTCTCTACCAGGCAATACACAGCCACCACACCCTCATAAGAACCAGAAAGGGCAACAGAAACTAAGGAACAAAACACCCACGTAACAACGACAAGAGCACTTAGAATTGCAGTCTTCCCAAACCCAGATGCTTAGAAGCCAGCATGAAAACACAATCAATAACAGCCAGGACAATTTGTCTCCACTGGAGCCCAGCAACCCTATCACAACAGGCCCTGAGGATAGTGACATAGCTGAAGCACAAGATAAAGACAATAAAAATAGCATTTATGAATATGATAGATGTCCTTAAAGAGGAAATTAATAAACCTCTTAAAGAAATCTATGAAGGCATAAACAAACAGTGGAAGGAAATGAACACAATCATTCAAGTCCTTAAAGTGGAAATAGAATAAATAAAGGAAATCCAAACTGTGGGCAATCTGGAGATGAAAATTTTAGAAATTTCAGCAGGAACCTCAGAGGCAAGACTTACCTACAAAATGCAAGAGACAGAAGAGAGAATCTCAGCCATTTGAGACAAGATAGAAGAAATGGAAACCTCAGGCAAATAAAATATAAGATATAAAAAACTCCTGGCACAAAGCATATAGGAAATCTGGGACATTATGAAAAGACCAAACTCAACAATAACAGGAATAGAAGAAGAATAAGAATCCCAACTCAAAGGCACAGAAAATATTCTCAACAAAATCATAGAAGAAAATCTCCCTACTCTTAAGAAGGAGATACCTATGAAGACACAAGAAGCACACCAAATAGATTGGACCAGAAATGAAATTCCCCTCAGCACACAATAATAAAAACACTAAATATGTAGAACAAAGAAAGAATATTAGAAGCTGCAAGGGGAAAAGGTCAAGTAACATATAAAGGTAGACCTATGAGAAGTACATCTGACTTCTCAGTGAAGACTCTGAAAGTCAGAACAGCCTGGGTAGATGTTTTACAAACCCTAAGAGACGACAGATACCACTTCTAAATACTACACCCAACAAAACTTTCAATCATACTAGATAGAGAAAACAAGACATTGTGTGATAAAAACCAAATTTAAGCAGTATCTATTTACAAATCCAGCCCCATAGTAGATAAAGGAAAACTTCAATCTAAAGCAGTTTATCACACCTGGAAAAACACAAGGAATAAATAATCCCAGGCCAGCAAATCTAAAGAGAGAAAACACACACATGCACACACACACACACACACACACACACACACAACAAAAAGATAGGAATCAAAAAACACTGCTCATTGATATCGCCCAACATTCATGATCTCAATTTCCCAGGAAAAAGACACACACTAGCAGAATGCATGTGAAAACAGGGCCCTTCTACTGTACCCAAGAAACACACTCAACATCAAGGATGGACATTACCTCAGGGTAAAGGGTTGAAAAAAATATCTCAAGAGAACAGATCTAAGAAGCAAACTGATGTAGCAATTTTAATATCTGACAAAATAAACTTCAAAGCAAAACTAGTCAGAAGAGATAGGGAAGGACACTCTATGCTCATCAAAGACAAAATACACAACAGGACCTTTCAATTCTTAGCATCTATGAACCAAATTATAAACCAAATGGACCCAACACATTTACAGACCGTTTCACCAAACACAAAAGAATAGTCCTTATTCTCAGTACCTCATAGAACATTCTCTAAAATAACACATACTCAGACACAAAGCAAGTCTCAACAAATACAGAAAAAATGAAATAGCACCCAGCATCCTGTCAAACCACCACAGACTAAAGCTGGATATCAACAACAGAAACAAAAGGAAGCTTACGAACTCATATAAACTGAACAACACATTACTGAATAAAAAATGAGCCAAGACAGAAGTTTAAAAAGAACATACCCACGCTTACAGGACAATTAAGGCAGTTCTAAAAGGCAAGTTCATAGCACTAAATGCTTACATAAGAAAATGGAGAGATTTCTTTTTATTATTATTATTTAAATCACTGCTTGGCCCATTAGCTCTAGCTTCTTATTTGCTAACTCTTACATCTTAGTTTAACTGATCTCCATTAATCTGTGCATCACCACGAGGTTGTGGAGATTTCATACTAGTAACTGAACAGCACACATGAAAACCCTAGGACAAAATGAAGAAATCACACCCAAAAGCTTAGAAGGCAAGAAATAATCAAACTTGGGGCTGAAATGAATAAAATAGAAATAAACAAAAAAATACAAGAAGTCAATGAAGCAAAGAGCTGCTTCTTTGAAAAAAATCATTAAGGTTGACTCACCCTTATCCCAGTGATTCTCAGTCTTCCTAATACTGTAACCTTTAATACAGTTCCTCATGTTTTGGTGATCCACAACCATAAAATTATTTTATTGCTACTTCATAGCTATAATTTTGCTACTATTATGGATCATAATGTAAATATCTGATATGCAGGATATCTGATATGTGACCCCATGAAAGGGTCATTCGACTCCCAAAGGGGTCATGACCAACAGGTTGAGAACTACTGACTTATCCAAATTTGCTAAAGGCAGAGAGAAAATATCCAAATTAATAAAATTAGAGATGAAGGGGTCACAACAACAGAAATCAATAGAATCATGAGGATATACTTTAAAAATCCTTTGGCACAATCGTTGCAGGCATAATAAGGACAGGGCTTCAGGGACCCTCTCTCCAGAGAAAAGCACCACTCACCTTCAACCAAGGCAAATGGGATGGGTAGAGAAGCCTGGCTCAGAAGCCCACAATTCCAGGAGCCTGCCACAGGGAGGGGACTCACCAGCATGAGACGTGTGGACTCGGCAAATAAGGCCACATAGGGCTTCAGCACATCATAGTGGAAGCCAGGTGTGAGCAATTTGCGGTGCTGGAACCATTGGGGCCCATCGAGAACCAGTAAGCCTTTCCCTGAAAAGGGAAGAGAGATGGAGGCTGTGGAGTCTAGTCAACCCTGATCTATCCATGAGAGCTGGGATCAACCACAGCAGCTACCACTCCCAAACCTGGAAAACCCTGTGGGGAGGCACTACAAGCACCAGTATAGACCTCTGGCCCCCCTGGTCAGGACCTCTAAGTTAATAGTCTAGACTATTGGTAGTTACCTCCCTACTAACCATTCCTTTCTTAGCTTCCAGGGTAAATAAATAAATAATAAGAACCTTGGAGTAGAATGTGGCCCTGGATCAAGAAGACTCAGTGGAGGCTAAAGAGATGGGTCAGTGATCAAGGGCCCTTACTGCTCTTACAGAAGACCTGGGGCCAATTTCCAGAGCACACATGATAGCTCACAACCACAGATAAGTCCATTTCTAGGGGATCCAACATAGGTACCTGTGCACAAGTGGCATACATCTACAAAGACACACATAGAGATTAAATAAAAGTAAAAATAAGAATAAGGCCAGGTATGGTAGTGTACACTATTAATTCCAGCACTCATTCAGAAGTTATAGGCAGGTGGATCTCTAAGAGTTCAAACCTGATAGAGAGTTGCTAAGGCAACATAGTGAGACCCTGTCTCAAAATAAATTCATTAATCAACTAATTAATTTGAAAAAGTAGATGACCCAGCGGCTCCCTTCACCTTCAACATCAGTCTACATACTGACAGCCAACATTGGTCCATCTTCCCTGACTAGCCTCATCTACTAATTGAAGTCTGCCTTTCAATCACTCAGACAGCTTGCAGCCTCCATGATCCTATGACTATTACACTTTTCTCAGACCCTTCTTCCAGGAAACACATCTCTATAATATCCTACAGGATCAGCTCTGGGGTTGCCTTCTCTAGGAAGCTTTTCTTCAAATACTCATTGCCTTACCTCTGCTTGGAAGGGAGGAAGAAGAATATCCAGCAAGGCAAAGTCTACCTCCTGCAATCGGCTCCCCTGCTTCCCCATAGAGATGCTAAGCTTAGGACAGGCATTCAGGAGCCAAGCAGTACACTGGAGGGATAACCAGCTGAGTATGGCAGGGCATAATTCTGGTCACTTAGCACAATGGAGCAAAAGGAAGGTACAGAAAGATAGATGCTCACTTACCGATCCACTGGAGCAAGAAGTCATAAACATCTGGAGCCTTTGGGTCTGCAGAACAAACAGATGTCAGTCAAAGAGAAACACAATATTCCCAGATGAGGCATAGTGATGAAAGAGGTAGAGATTTGGTCTTTCTCATCCAAGACTTTAGACACAAGCCCTGACCTTCCCCAACTTGGTCCCTGCGCCCATCATTCCTAGGAAACCCCACCCTCTCTCTGAGGCACCTCACCTCCGCGGCTGTACACAGCTTTGGCATAGTCAGGCTCATAGATGTTCAGAAAACCAACGAATTGTCCAAGCCAGAGTGGATGGGCATAGGGGAACTGTTGGGACCAGGATACTACCTTGTCCAGGCTCCCCAACTTCTGGATCTGAAACAATAACAGAAGACAAGGACCACTCAGCAATCCAGTATGGCCAGCAGACCCCAGATTTCTGGAAAAAGAAGGAAGGATGCTGCCCAGGCAGACCCTGGAGCCCCCTCTCCTCCTCCTGTATTCCTGTCTCCTACACACTTCACCTCTCCAGCCCCAGAGCTGCTGCTCTAAGTCCAGGAATGCTTGTCACACCAAGCCACTCCCTTCAAAGACCCTGGAGATTATCCTACCTTCATTTCCAACCACTGTCTGTGCCTTCTCTGCAGTTCTCAATTCCATTCCTTTGCAGAACCTGGTGTAATCTCCCTGTAGAGTCATCTTTCTGAACACTGGATTCAACCCAAAAGGTTGCCCAATGTGTGCAGTGTCAGGAGTGAAAGTGATAAAGATCATCTTTACCTCTAGGTATAGGGATATTCGTGACGCCCCTCCCTTTCTAGCTGTGAATCCCTGGACTTCTCCATTCTGCTGGGTCTCTCTTCTTTCCCACCTGCCCTCGAAGTAATTAAAGCAACACCATCTTGTCCTGACTCCATGTTGTGTCCACTTAGAGAATTCTCAAGCCTCTCCCCTCCCACTAGCCATGTCTGTCTTGGCAACACATTCAGGATTTCTGTGATTTGGACCATGGTGCAGATATATTAACCCAAATAATACATTACTTTGTAAGTAAAAAAAATAGTTGCTATGTTATGTCTAAATAACTACTATGTTCTGCTGAAACAAATGTTGCAAGGTTCCTCTGACCCTCATCTAACATTGATGTCATTGTGGTTTTTGTCTTTAAAAACGCTGTACCCCTGAGCTTCGGCAACAAGATGCTCTGAGGCCTTAGCGCACTCTTGGTTGCTGGCCAGAATGAAAAAACTCTGATATTCTTGATTGGCTTAAGCCAATCTTGGTTGTCTGTATCATTCTTGAGTGGATTAATTCCCCCACATGGGGTTCCCTTACATCCTCTTCCCTGTAGTTCCCAACTCCAGGGAGCCGTGTCTGCTCCCTTCTGTAGCATCCCAACCACAGACAGGAGGACTTGCCTCAGTCATGAATTATCATGACCTTCCTAGAGACAGCCTTCTCTTATGGTCCCTGATTGCCCCCAGGAGCCCAGTGAGGGTGAGAACAGTTCACAGTGTCTGGTCCTGCTTTTACAGCTGCAATCCTTCAAAATGGCTGCTGAGACATTGATCCTCTAGGGGACATGGCTGCTGGGAAATATCTCTGAGTTGCACGACAGATGTCTCAAATTTATCCTCAGATGCCCTAAGCCTGGACACTCACTATCAGATCTAGGACAGCTTGTTTTCTCCCAAAGGAAGGAAGCAGGGGAAAAACAGGACATGGACATAAGTCACTACACCCAGCTCTCCGGCAACCTGCCTTATCCATTCATTTGCACCGGTGTTGACCCCAGCAGCAGTGAACAATAGGAAGGTCTGCCCTCCAAGAGTATGAGTAAGTTAGAGTCCAAGAATTAAGTCAGAAAGAGACACTAATGAAGCTTAACTGAACCAGGACCTTTTTACAGAGAGGAACAGTGCATTCTAAGGCCAACAAACTGTCTCACATGACACAACAGACCAGGGATAGTGACCAAGCTTGTCCTGCTGTCCTTCCCGTCACATATCTGCTCAGGCCATTCATTAATGGACCTACAGGTCAGTTTGCCAGTGTCCAAGGAACAAGCTCCCTGCTTCACCAGTCTGCTGCAGCCACAGCTCTCTTGGGAACTGCCTGAGGACTATAGTAATCTGTTTGGGGAGATGGTTCAGTAAGGCAAGCACTTGCCTCGCATGCATGAAGACCTGAGTTTGAACCCTAGCCCCTAAATTAAAAGCCGGACATGGTGGCTGACCTCTGTAATCTCAGGGTGAGATAAAGAGATCTGGGGAGGGACTTGCTGACCTGCCAGTCTTTCCAAACTAGGGAGGGTTTCAGGTTTAATAAGAGATCTTGTCTCAAAATGTGAAATGGATGGGGCTATAGATACGACTCAGTAGTTAAGAGCCACACTGCTCTTGAAAAAGATCCAAGTTCAGTTCCCAGCACCTACATGGGACTGCCCATAACCTCCTGTAAATCCAGCTCCTAGGAATTTGACACCCTCTTCTGGACTCTGTCAGCACCTGCACTTACATGTACACATTCCCACACTACACACAAACACACACATACACACACACACACACACACACACACACACACGTACATGCAGGCATGTACTTATGTAATTTTTAATTCTTTAAAAAATTCAAAGAAGATGGAGAAATAGCTCAGCAGTTAAGAATACTGGCTGCTCTTCCAAACATCCTGGGCTCAGTTTCCAGTACCCACATGGTAGCTCACAGCCATCTGTAACTACAGTTCCAGGGGCTCTGACACCTTCTTCTGATCTCTATGAGTAGCAGGCACACATGTGATACACAGATATACATGCAGACAAAATACCCACATACATAAAATAAACTGAAGCAAGTTTTTTTCATCTTCTCAAAAAGAAAATGAATAAATAAGGTGGAAAGCCATAGGAGGCACCCAACATCAGCCTCTGGTCTTCACACACACACACACACACACACACACACACACACACACATTCATCTGCTTGCAAAACAGAGGTGAATGTTTAGAAAAGCAAACAATTGAGGATAGAAGACAGAGACTCTCCTCTTCCCCAACATGCTAGGTCCCAATGCAGGAGCTCAGGTATCTCCAGAATAAAAATTTAACTCAACAACCATCATTGGACTGCCCAGATCTTAACAAGATCTCTCAGTTCCTGAATTAAAAGCCAACTGCCAACACCCTTCCCATGAGTCTCTGCTGTACCCTCTGAGGCCACTCAGAGAAGCCTTGTGGGGATCAGTCTAGTTGCTCTCCTTCTGGGTGGCTATTTCTTGGTGTCCTGGGTGTCTAGTGTCAATCATCTTGACCCTTTAGGTTCTCTTCCTACCATATATAAGACTATTAGGGCCCAGTATGCATGACTCCAAGTCACTGCTGGGATTTTAAATAAGAGACAGAATAACCAGGAGGTCAGCTGTGAAACAATCTCTCCTAGAAATAGCTACATAAACAAGGCCAGGACAATGGCAATGTCAAGGGGCATGTTAACGTTGAAGGGGGAAATTTTCACAGGGTCCCACCCCTAGACAAAAGCTACAAGCAGCTAAAGACTGTTGGGAAACTGAGAGTGAGCCTCTCTCAGAGAGAGCTGGAGAATTAGCCTCTCCCAGGGGTGAACCCCTTATTGGCTTTTCCAGTGCAAAATGATCAGTCTTGAAATCATATCAACAATAAAAACAGACTGAGAGGGAATGTGTGTGTGTGTGTGTGTACACGCACACACGCACATGTGCACACCTGTGTGAACACACTCATATGGAACAATAATAAAGAAAAAGAGGCTATCAATTTGAGAGGGGACATAGGAGAGGTTTGAGGGAGGGGAACTGGGAATTGCTGGAAAAATGGAAAGGCATAGTGGCATAATTCCATTCCAACTAAAAATATTTAATTTTTAAAGACCTTAAATAAAGCAGAAGAGTAGGAGCACCTTCCAGGAAGAACAAACCGAAACAAGAAGCACCAGCTCTGGAGTAAACCTGGCCTCCTTCCTGCTCGCCCTTCACCCTGACCCCTTGACTGCTATTTTCCCATCACCCCATCCCTGTCCTTCTGTCTCCTCTTTCATAGAGTTGTTCAGGCATCTTTGTTGGGAGGACTGAAGGAAACCAATGACCAGATGGATTTGGAAGAGAAAAAGAAAAAAGGAACAGAGTATTTTGCATCAAGCACCCTCTACAGAAATTTCACATCTGACATTTAACTGTCCAGCTGTTTGCTACATCCTTATAGTTTGCCCTATGGATACTCATCTGAAGATGACTACCCCACTTTAACAACAACAAAGCACAGAGAGGAGGGATGACTTATCAAATAGGGCACAGAAAAGGTCCATGATCAGTGTTGGCTGAATAGAGTGAATCAGTGCAATGTAATAAAAAGAGTCAGAGATGGGGCCTCTGATGCCACAGAGGATTGATTGATTGCCTTTCCTTGAACTGGAAACTCCCCCTACACTCACACACACATGCATACACACACCACTGCACACAGGTTAGATATGTCAGCTCCTAGTAACTCCTCAAACTTAAGCCCATCAGGGAATATCTGTTATATACAAAGCATTCCCTGTGCTCCTCAGGAAAAGGACACCTCTCACCTCAAAAGGACACATTCTGAGATCTGAAAAGGATGAGAGGCAGATGCTAACAATGCTTGCAGATTGTAGCTGGCAGTCAAGAAGGGGGAAACTAACCCTGGTAGGAACTGCACAGCCAGGCCCTTCGCCCACATGTTCTCTTCCTTTCATTCCCACGCACATCCTTAGAATCAATTTTCAGTTACTTTGCTTTTTTGTTTGTTTGCTGGGTTATTTGGTTAACTTTTTGTTTGCTTCTTTTGGTTCACTGTGTTCTGGATTAAAAGGCAAGAGGTCCCTGTTCCAGCCTTGATTTGAATCCTGAACTATTATATGTCCTTAAGTGAACACCTTGTCCCCTTTGAATCTCAACTTCCTCATCTTGATTCACACTAGGGAAACAAATCCACACCCTGTCCTTCACGCTTCTCAGGTTTAGGTATGAATACAACCCACAGCAGAGGTGCCAAGCCCTGGAAGAAATGCCATGGTGGTGTGTCTGAGATGGTTTCCAGGGAACTTGTATAGTGCTCAAGATCAGTCACCACTCCAATCTTGGCATGCCTGTCCTGGTGTCAAGCCAAAGCCCTCCAGATACTAGTACTGGCATCAAGAAGCTGAAGTTAGGCTATGTTCCAGGCTCTCTGTGAACTGCTAAGTGAAGTGAAGCACCTGGGGAGAAGAGAGCAGCCAGCTCTGGTATGGAGTTGTGAGAGAGTAAGGATCACATGCTATGGAAATCCACTGATTGAGGGCTCCTCCCCAACTCTGAAAAAAGCAGGTAAGCACAAAGTGACGGGCACAGAGGGAAAGGGCTGAAGACCTTCCCAAGTTCCCTAAGGGTGTGACCTCAACCTCCCAGAGTCCGCAGGGGCCCTCCCGAGTCCTCCTGACCCCCCACCTCCCTTCCCCACCACCCTCTGTCCTCTGTGGACACTCTCCCGATAATCTAGCCTTTTGCGTTCTTTCATTCAGCCATGTCTGGTCTGTGTCAAGTTTCATGCTGTGCCTTGAGGACACAGAAATAAATCAGACCAGATCTCCATTCTCCAGAGATCTCAGGCGAGCAGAAAAGATAAAAAATGCTAAGATGAAAAGAAGGGAGCAGAAGTGGACCCCTGGGGAGGCACCTCCACACTCCTAGGAGCAGGGAAGGCTCTAAGGTCTGCTTTCTTTCACCCAAACCATCCTTTTAAAAATCCTGGATGTTCAGTGGTACAGGGATGTTCATAGGCTATCCCCTACAGGTTATCCATATGGGGCAAGAATAAGATTAGAGATTAAGCTCATTTCCAGTGTCAATTCCAAAAGAGAGATGGAGGAATAAGGATGGAGAAAGAATTATACCCCTTTTTGTGACTTTATCCCTGGTATCCATGCCTGGGCTCCCAAACCTAACTGGAGCTCAAAACACTCAGGAAGATTTTTTTTTTTTTTTTTTTTTTTTTTTTTGGTTTTTCGAGACAGGATTTCTCTGTAGCTTTGGAACCTGTCCTGGAACTAGCTCTTGTAGACCACGCTGGCCTCGAACTCACAAAGATCCACCTTCCTCTGCCTCCCAATTGCTGGGATTAAAGGCATGCACCACCACCGACCAGCTTAAAAAAAAAAAAAAGATTTTTAATCTCAGGTTCCTAGTTCCAACCTGACATATTAGACTCTCCAGAAGCTGGGGATGGGGGAGGGGGGCATCTGCTTCTCCAACTTGATTCCAAAACCCCAGAAGGTCTGGATTCCCACGACAGGAGGAGTCCTGACACTGGATGCTGAGGTGACCCCAACTGGGCTGCCTTCACAGGAGAACCAACCAGGATCTGAGCCTTGGAAAATGCCGTAGTTGCTCAGCCACACAAAGAGGACAAGGAAAGCACCTCCTGGCTCTGCAGTACCAATCTCTCAGACATGCTGGGAGACCTCAGGAGGCAGAGCTTTTCTCTGTCTTTAATTTCCTTGTTGGTACTGGAAATCTTTACACTGCATAGAGCAGGACACTTAAGAAATCTAAACATGACTACCTAGTTGTTGGATGGCACTTTGAGGGTTTAGTCTCTCCCCTGTGTGATCCATCGACAAGCCTCCACACAGACTTGCACTTTGAGCCTCAGAATAATGGGAAAGCACCTGGGGCCTTCTTAAACTCTAACTCTGAAGATCTGTGTTGCTTCTGAACTCAGCTTGAAAGTCAGGAGTAGCAAAGCTGACTAGGAGTGTTGGTTCCAAGCATTACCCCCTGCCCAAATTGATGGCCTCCCTTCCCAGCCTCCTGAGGATTAGTCTTGATTCTCCCACATCCCCATCCTCACATACCTCAAGGGCATGACCAAAGAGCCAGTGTGTAGGGGGCCCTGGGAAGATGTCCAGAGCACTGGCCAGCTTCTGCCTCCGCACCAGCAGGCTGAAGAGCTTGAGGACGCTTATGATCAGGATCACTACTGAAGCCCACAGGCCCAGGCGGGACACGTTCTGGGAGAGGAGGCTGAGCACCATGGCTAAACTTTCAGGGCTCAGGCTCCCCAATTGCCTCCAGCTGCCTTTGGGTTGCCTTATACTCTGGACACAGGCACCCTGACAGTTCCCACCCCCTTGCCCCACCCAACAGGCAGCAACAATCCAAACGGGGCTGAGTGCCATAGGGTGGAGATAACTGCCTCAAAGCTCATAGGCAACAGAGAGAGCTTGACTGACTTCCACCAAAACACAACTTAATAGAGATCAGACCATGAGCATCCCAGCTTGGTTTCTTGAAGAAGAGAACAGAGGGCAGTTCTTTGTGTGATCATGGCAACTGGCTTTTTATTTATAAGTACCTTGTATGTTTAAGAGATTTTATACACACTATCTCACTTAACCCACCCAAAGAGGTCATAGGAACTCGTTCTATGTGTCTGTTTCCCAGATAAGGTCTTCTGTGATTTCTCATTAGGCAGCTTCCACTGTCCCCTTCATGTGAGCCATGATGGCATTCATCCTTTTGCCTGCCTCATAACGTCTTTAGTTCCTCTTTGTGAGATCGCGTTAGGGACAATGTCACAGCCCCAGAAGGATCAGAGGATGATGAACTACTACCCCCAAAACCACAGTACAAATTGGACAGGAATGTAGAACATACTTTCAAGATGGTGAGGATAAAGCATCAAATCCCTCTTCAATAGGCCCAATGATGAGTAGAGAAATGCCCAGTTTCCCAGAAAGATCATGACTACTCTGAATGCCACCGCCAAGAGTTCTGCTGAAGGACAATCTTAACTGAAGCCCTTGCCTTGACAGGGAGTGCCTGCTGTTTTCCCTCCACTGTAGAGTTGTATCATTATGGGCAACTACAGAACACAGAATTCACCACCAATATTGATGTTAGGGTCCTTTCAGAGGGTAGATAGGGTTGTAAAGCACCAGACAAGATCTGACATGGCATCTGTAAATTAGCAACAAGATCCTATATCATGTATATCAACATGACCCCACCAGGAAGTATGATAAAGGATGTGTTTGAGGAAGGACCTAAAGGAGTCCCAAGCTGATGAAGAGGTCATAGACTCTTCCAAGGACCATATGGGGTTCACTTAGAAAAGGGCTAGCCTGGAAAGCTTTGAGTGGTTAGAGTAGACTTTGGCTGAGTGAGTACCCAGTATCATTTTCCTGAACCTCTCTTCTCAGCAGTGCCATTAATTTAATGTCTTGGGAGTATATTGAGATTGGCCTTACCCCTAGTTCCAGAACGGTCCTGTGTTTATAGAAACAGAATTATAGTCAGTTTGTCACACCCTGCCGTCTACTTCCTGCTACAGTCAGCTAGTTGTCCTTCTAGGGCAAAAGGCAGGTCATTCTGTGGCCAAAATCATGGTCTAGACAACAATCAACTCCAAGGTCCTGATTCTACCTATCCCTGGCCATTTGGTAGTATAATTAAAGATATCTGTATTTATTCATCTTCCCCATAGATTCATTATCTCCAGGATAAATACAGAACAAATGTCATCCAACCAAAGCTAATAAAATTTAACTTCTATCTTAAATCAAGGAGTATGGATAGTATGAGTGTGTGTCTGTCTGTCTGTCTCTCTCATTGAATTTGATCTTGAAAAATATAATCTCACATGCTATTGACATGGTAAGAGCTGAACAAGAATGTACTCAACGCCTAAGTAAGAGAATTGAGAAATACCCACACTGAAACAGTATTCATCCATTTTTCTATTACTATAAAAAATATATACCTAAGGCTGTATAATTTGTAAGCGAAGAGACTGTTTCACTAACAGTTTGGGAGGTGTAAAGGCACAGCACTACCATCAGCTTGGGTCTGGGAAGGACCTCAGGTCAGATGGCATTATGGCCAATGCATTATAATAAATAGGAATCACATTGCAAGAAAGTAAACCCCAGTGAGATTCAGAAGTCTAGCATTCTCTTTTAACAAGCATTTTGCAAGAACTAACCAGGGATCACACAAGACTACATCAATTCCTTGTGGGAGTATCACCTTTAATAACCTATAACTTCCCATTAGAGCCCACTTTTAAAGGTCCCACTACCTCTTAAGACGACCACCGTGGTAACTTCTAATACATAAACCTCTAGGAAACACATTAATTACATTGCTTGAACTCCTAGATCAAACTTCACCTCTTAACCACTGAGCTGTCTCTCCAACCCTAAGTATAGATTCTTAATGAAGGCAACGGGGATGCAAATAATACAGAAAAAGATGTGCTGGAGCAGAAGTCTCCACTGGAAGTGAACACTGAAACACTTGAGAAGCTTTGAAATGCCAGACCCTTTACAAATCCCTGTCCTCTGTGCTGATCCATCACCTCCTGGTCACTCCTTTCTTCTAAGCAATTAGCCTTCTTAGATACAGCCGAGTCTTCTGGGGGTGTTTTCTCAGAGTCGTCACACAGAAGCTGTGATCCAGAAGGGAGCAAGGCTGCATTTCGAGCAGCAGCAGAGCCTGGTAATATATAAGAACCTCCCACATGTTACTGTTGGTGGCAGGCACACACATATGTATAATTAAAATAATAAAATATTTTAAAATATATTTTAGTGTGGGCTACGTTTTATCATTGAGTTGAGGGAAAGTCCTGAAAAGTTTACTTATTTTTTTAGTTTTTATTTTACTTACTTATTTGTTTATTCCGTTTTTATAAAGCATAATTTTCTTTTTATAAGTGATTCTCATTCTTCTTTTTGTCTCTTTCTGAAATATTATTCTCTTTACATGCCCCACTTTTAAAATAAAATTTTTAAAGAAATGTCTTTATATCAAATGTAGCTTTGCTAAAATTCCTGGTCTTGTACCTCAACTTCTAGTGAGGTTCCTTTGGTTATGGTGTTTGGTAAATTCTGATATTTCCATCATAAATGTTGTTATTATTAAAAGTTAGTCGTTTTCATACAATTTGTTTAAAAAAGAGTCAACTCACAATAGATGCAGAGACCAAACTGATACAGTCTAAGCTAAGGAATGCCTGGGGCCCACTAGAAGCTGAGAAAGGGGTATGGAGCCCATTCTCTCCTTCAAACTTCTAGAAGGATCCAGTCCTGCCTGTACCTTGATTTCAGATTCTGGCCTCCAGAGCTTCAAAGAAATAAGTGTCAAGAAGTGGGAAGGATGAAGGAAGAGGAAAAGAGAGAAGAGGAGGGGAGGGGAGAAGAGAGGCTAAAATCTTTGGAGATCTCAAGTTCATATTACAGGAGTTGTCATCAGAGCTCAGGGGCTGGAGGATTAGCACCACTAACACCAGCTTGGTAAAGTCTTCTAGAAAACTTTGAATCTTAAGGGGCTTATATACAAAAGGAATGAACACAAATTTTAAAAGGCAATAATGAGTAGCATCATTGGACAGAACAACATAGAAGCCTACTAATAACAAGTAAAGGGATTTGCTGCACAAGCCTGTTGACCTAAGTTCTATCCCCAGAACCCAGATAAGAGTGGCAGGAGAGGACCAACTCCACAGAGTTATCCACTGACCTTTACATGTACCCTGACACATCTGTGCACACATACACACACGTATACACAAACATAACAACAATAAACTCAGCTTCTACTTCTTAAAGATTGTGTATATATGTGTATGTATGTGTATGTGTGTGCACGCATGTGTGTACAGGCTATATGTGTGAAGGTGCCCATAGAGGCCAAAAAAGGACACTAAGCTGTAAGCTGTCCAAAGTAGGTTCTGGGAACCAAAACCAGGTACTCTGGAAGAGCAGCAAGCACTCTTAACAACCAAGCCAACTCTCCAGTCCTCAGCTTCTACTTTCACTTCAATAAGATAACAGCTCTGATGGGAACACAATTATAAGGGCACAGCAAATTACATAAGAACATGTTTGTACTTTATTCTGTAAGAAGAGATCTATGTGGACACACTGTTAATGGATTTTTTGCTCTACCTTAACCTTTAATCTAGATGGCATTCAAATGACTGACACGAGGAGAATTCAAGGTTCAATGGCCTTGGTGTTTGTGAACCTTCCCCTGCTCTGGGGAGATGATAAGGAAAAACATCAACACAAATCTCAGAAACAAGACCAAGCACCTGACCACAGAGGTGACCAAATTCTGGCATGATTGATTAACTTCTTCTGCTTCCCCTTCCTCTAAAATTTGCTGGCTAAAGTTGACATGGGGGACAGATCTTTCAGACCATAACCCACTATCTTCTCAGATTCCTGGCTGTCTGGGTAAAATACCACTTAAAGATTCAACTTCTGGTTTGTCCATGTGATGGGCAGAATGGGTTGCCATTACGTATCTACAGCACTAACACAATCATGAGTTTAGACTTCTTACAAGGAATAGTACAATGATGTGGGATTCCCCGCTGTATGCTGTGAATAGCACTGGTTAATAAAGAACTGTCTTGGCCTTTGATAAGGCAAAAGAGTAGAGCTAGGCAGGGAAAACTAAACTGAATGCTGAGAGGAAGGAGGCAGAGTCAGGGAGAAGCCATGGAGCCACCGCCAGAGACAGGCACAATGAAACCTTGCTGGTAGGCCACGAGCCTCATAGTAAAATATGAATAATGGAGACAAGTTAATTCTAGATGTAAGAGCTAGCTAACAATACACTTAAGTAATTGGCCAAGCAGTGATTGAATTAATACAGTTTCTGTGTGGTTATTTCAGGAGTCTGGGCAGCCAGGAAACAAACAAGCAGCCTCCCTATAACAGTACAAGTAACCACAAACTGACTTATTTTCTGATATACAAGTATATCTCACATATACAATAACAAAATATTTATTTTCTCAAGGAAAAATTATATAGATGACATTTTTAGACAGCAGGGCTGATGTGGGATATCCTTCTGTATATGTGTTGCTTTTATTGGTTAATGAATAAAGCTGCTTTGGCCTATGGCAGTGCAGAACATAGCCAGGCTGGAAGAGATATAGAGAGAGAATAGGTAGAGTCAGAGAGACACCATGTAGCTGCCAACGGAGAAGGATTCACTGGAACATTAATGGTAGGCAACAGCCTCGTGGAGCTATACAGATTAACTGAAATGGGTTAATTTAAGATGTAAGACTTAGCTAATAAGAAGCCTGACCTACACCAGGTGATGGTGGTACACACCTTTAATCCCAGTACTTGGGAGGCAGAGATACACAGATTAATAGAAATGGGTTAATTTAAGATATAAGAGTTAGTTAATAAGAAGCCTAAGCTAAACGAGGCAGTGATGGCAAGCACCTTTATTCCCAGCACTTGGGAGGCAGAGGCAGGCAGATCTCTGTGAGTTTGAGGCCAGCCTGGTCTAGAAGAGCTAGATCCAGGACAGGCTCCAAAGCTACAGAGAAACCATCTCAAGAAAAAAACAAACAAACAAACAAAAAAGAAGCCTGAGCTAATAGGCCAAGCAGTATTATAAATAATATAGTTTCTGTGTGATTATGGGCTGGGCGGCTGGGAAGCAAACAGTCTCTATTTACACAGGGTCACATAAGTGACAGAATGGTTGGGAGTTATTTGTTTCCTTTATTTATTTTTGTCTGTTTATTTGCTTGTTTGTTTTTGACTGAGTGGTACAGATTAAAATAGAAGAAATGCCAAAAAAAAATTCAACAGCCATTTTAGATAGATGTAAACAGTCAAGATACAATCAGTAAAACAGCATTTGTTGTCCATTTTACATGTATCAGAATTATGTGTCTTTAACTGCAAGCTTTTGCATACTACACAAAGTTCAGACACACAGCTATACATCTTTCTGTGTGGGTACAAAGGGTATTAAATGTGCTAAAATAGCTTTAAATGGTTTCTTATAAAGTTGTCATTTAAAAGAATTTAACATAAACTGAAATGAACTTTGACATTGTTAAGATAGGGTCGTAAGTAGTCAAAAGCACCTAAACATAAGCAATTATCTTAGTAAGACATAAAATCTTGATAATTCTTTGGACTTTTTTTCCTTTTTTGATTCTTCATTGGTTTTACATCATGTATCCTGATCCCATTCATCTCCCTGTCCCTTCAAATTCATCCTCTACCCTTGCAACCTCTCCCCCCACAAAAAAAATAAAATAAAATAAAATGTAAAAGAAATGCCAGAAAAACAAAAACAAACATGATGTGGGATTCCCCTCTGTATGCTATGAATATGCTTTATTACCATTGGTTAATAAAGAAGCTTCTTTCAGCCAGTGCCTTAACAGAATATAGCCAGGCTGGAAAAAACATATAGAGAAAGTAGGCAGAGTCAGACAGAAACCATGGAGCTGCCAGAGGAGAAAGATATGAGCTGCCAGCTGGAACCTTGCCAGTAGGCCGCAAGCCTCATGGTAAAATATAAAATAATAGGAATGGGTTAATTTAAGATATAAGAGCTAGCTAGTAATATGCTTAAGTGATTGGCCAAACAGTGACTTGATTAATAAAGTTTATGAGTGATTATTTCTGGTCAGGGCAGCTGGGAAATGACCAACAGCCTCCAACAACACAAACAAATGAAGAACAAAAACAAAGAACAGAAAAATCTTGGCATGGACTCTGTAGTATGGCCCGGTGAGACACACAATGTACCATTTAGTCCATAAATCTTTAATTGTAAGTGTTCATTGCAATGACTCATTGGTCTGATTTGAGGCCTCTAGCTTCTGCTTTCCTGTCAATACTGGTCCCTTACTGGGGCTCCTCCTGGATATCCTGTTGTTGCCTTGTGTCATAGAGATCCTGAAGCTTTGGATCTGCAGGTCTGGCCCCTTAACATGCCCAGCAGAGAGGTGGATGTTGGGTGAGCCATTTTATAGCCCTGGTTCTGGGCCTGGGTGGTAGTTGGGTGGTCAGCCTGCCAGCTTTCTCTCCAGTATTGCCCCAGCTAACTTATCCACAACATGCAGCAAGAAAAAGGGCCAGCTCACCTACAACCACAACATTAGGGTCAGCTCTACTGTTTTGCCCAGGTGAATTCAGGGCCCACTCTCCTGAGTGCTGCAGTTGGTGAGGTACAGGGCCAGTTCTCCCACTCTCATGCCCCCAAGGCCAACTTTCCCACCTGCCATAGGTGGGGGGCATCTTTCCTTTACCCATGCCACCCCACAGCAGAGAAGATGGGGGCCACAGGATTAGCTCTCCTGCTCTCATGCCCTCAGAACCAGCTCACCTGCATTCCACCCCCCACCAACAGGGTCAGCTCTAGTGTGTTGCCCAGGTGAGATGCAGGGTCTACTCTCTGTGCTGCAGCCAGTTAAGGATAGGACCAATTTTTCTACTCTCATGACCTCAAGGCCAGCTCTCCCACCAGTCACAGGAGGCAACGGGTTGGGAGCATCTCTCCCTCAACCAGTCAACCATATGGTAGATAAGGGATGGAGCCAGATCTCTCCCACACGTTCCTGGGGCCAAATCACCTGCACCCCCATTAACAGGGTAAGCTCTATGTGTTTCCCAGGCAAGGAGCAAGTTCCACTCTCCCAAGTGTAAAGAAGGACAATTAAAAGAAACCCCACACTAGCTCAGAATTGAGAATAATAGAGGGTTATTTATTTAGGGGTAGACTGACAAGTCACAATTCTCTGCTGGAATGGAGAACAGCAATCGAATCCCACAGCCAAAAAAGAGGCCGGACAGGTGCTTTACATCAGTATAAATAGTATAAGAGACCAAGATGAAGTGGGCAGGTAACTTACAGGCTTCTGGCTGTAGGAATTCCTACATTACCTCCCCCTTTTGTTTAAATAAAAGAGTTCTAAGCCTAACACAAAATTATATACAATAAGAACAAAGATATCAAGCAAGAAACATGTGATAAATGATCCAATAATTATCCTATCCTAATGAGTTTAAGTCTTGTATAATAAACAACTTGGCCAAGTCATGAGAGGAAAGTAACTACAACTATCTAGTCTCCAACTCTATTGAAGATTCAAGAAGAAAAATAATATTACTTGAGTAAGCAGGAAGTACAATCAAGCAACTTCCAAAAATGTACAACAAATGACAGAGACAACTGGGCAATCATCCAAAGTCTCATTTGCAATGTTGAAGCAACCCACTTTGACTAAGGCCTAGTATAACTGACAGACCATTTTCAGAGGCAGGAAAGTTTTCAAAACTCTCTTACCCTGTCTTGGCAAGATTTGACAGTCCTGCTTATCCATTTGTAGATACTATGTATCTTGTCAGTGGTTGAAGCATGGGCATTTCTTTGTCTAAAGGCCAGTTTTGCCAAGAAGAAAACAAGCTCCAAGTGGAGTGGCTTCGGTGCTCAACATTCTCTCAGGAATAGATGAATGCTGCCAGGAGCAATCATGTCTCACATCAACAGAACCCTAAGTTATTTAAATGCCATATTCAACAGCTCTTTGAAGTGGTTGAAGATTACCTATCTATGCAGAACACAATCTCTGTGTATCTAAAGAACCTGATTAGTCTAACTATAAGTATGACAAACATAGGTAACTATTGATCTATAATTCTTAATACCTATATAACTTAAAGATGAAGACTTCATATTAGAATATTATATAATAAACAACTGTACAACAAATTAGGACAATGACCTCAAAATGTAAACAATGCATAAGTATCTTGATCAAAGGTAGAAATATACATTGCAATATGATAAATATATCCTAAAATTGCATCAATTTACAAAAATATTTTAAGCAGAGGTAGAAGCATGCATGCATAAAATATGACAAAATAACTTTGCCTAGATATACAAATATTGTAGATGAAAATAGGAACATATTCAATATAATTTAAGTTTGTATCAATATACAAGAATCTATACCAATGTAAATTGCCTATAAATAATAGCTCACAAGTACTCACTCTATTATTCACTATTATTAGTGGTGAGCAAGCTCACACTAATCTATTATCCCATCCAATTCACCCCCATTTTCTTTTCAAAGAGATACCTGATCCTACATAATTTTCTACCAACCCCCAACCCTATACCAATTATAATCAACCCCTAAATGATGTCCCTAGCCTGAGGACAAACTTTATTGAGAGAGGGGGCATCGTCTTTTAGAATTACTTCCAGCTGTCATGGGGACAATGTTCTTTCTATGGGATCCTGTAAAAGTAAAACGATGATTAAATTCCAAGATTACTGTCTGGTATAATTGCAAATAGTCTCTGAGTATTTGGTAGGGTTTTTCTGAGGCTCCTATTTGGAGTTCTGACGAGAACGTTGTAAAAAAGTGCACCATTTCAACTAACCAAGTTGGAACCATCTTGAGCAGCTGGTACCCAAAACAGGTCTTGTAGTAGCACTATCAACATCATGACATCATAACAACCATGTGGAGTTGTTGTTGTGGGGCCCCATCTTCTTCCTGGAAACTTCAAAGATTAGTGCAGGAAAATTCATTGTTCATTGTGGAAAACTTAAACATCATTTATATAAACATATACAGACATATATTCAATGAAAGGTACAATAGAGACAAAGATTGGTATGAAGAAAAGTAAAATTTCTTCTAAATTCTTTTTTCTTTCTGTCCCACATCATGGCTCCTGACATGAGACAGAAACTCTGAATTTTTATTTTAACAACATGCTTGTATTTAGAGAAGGACAGAGTCAGTGTCCAACTCCAAAGCCAGCTTTGGTTTTTAAGTGAATCATGATTAATATTTTTGTTTAGGTGTTTGAGATTCTTACCCTCAAATGACATGTCCTCATAAGTCATAATTCTCTTTCTTGGTGATCCTATATGGATAAATATCTTTTCCTCTTTAGGCATCTAGATGTCCAGGGTCTCTTGACCTTTTAAAGATGAGTATTTTCCTGCAAAGACAAGAACAGAACCCTGCCCCAACCCTTATGAGATTTCATAGCACCTGTATGGTTGTCACCATTGTGGATGAGCTGTCATTTCTCTTTTTCAAGAGGTTTCTCCTTTTTAAAGAGAATCTTTATTAATTTTGTTGGTATCCATAGTTTTTCTTCTCCTGTGGAAATAAGAGCAAAATCCCATCCCCAATGTAGCACATCTCCTAGTTTCCATTGTGAGCTCAACACATCCTTGAAATACACTGGCTGATTTAATTCAGAAGTTGTTTCTATTATCCAATCTCTCTCCACTGCTGTTGTCTCTTTCTTATTAGTGTTAAGAAAATTCAAGGTTAATAAAGTATTATGTAATCTATGTCCAGGGGTATTTTCTACCCCTTTCTGTTTAACATATCCTTTATAGTTTGATTTGATCTTTCTATAACTGCCTGACCTATAGGATTGTGTGGTATGCCTGCTTAATATTATAATAAGCAAAAAACTGTTTCATTTTCTTAGAGACATATGCTGAATCATTATCTGTGTTTATTTGTGCAGGGATACCCATGATGGCCATAACTTCTAATAAAAGTGTGATTACTGAATTAGCCTTTTCTGAGCTTAAAGCAGTTGCCCACTGAAAACCTGAGTAAGTGTCAATGGTGTGGCCTACATATTTTAATTTTCCAAATTCTGCAAAGTGGAACACATCCATCTGCCAGATTTCATTCCTTTGAATACCCTTTGGGTTAGTCCCTGCAGGCAATGGTGTTTGGTTATAGAAAGAGAAAGTAGAACATCTCTTTATAATCTCCTTAGCTTGTTGCCATGTAATAGAAAACTTTTTTCTTTAAACCTTTGCTATTGACATGATTTTTTTATGAAACTCTAGGATCTGCAACACGCTTCCAATCAATAATTGATCAATTTCTGCATTACCTTGTGCTAGAAGACCTGGCAGACCCATATGGGATCGGATGTGTGTTATGTATATAGGACAAAGCCTATTCCTGACTATGTCTTGCACCTGGATAAATAATGAAGTCAATTCTATATCATCTGGTATAAATTCAGTGGTTTCAATATGTAAGACAACTCTTTCTGCATATTGTGAATCAGTAACTATATTAAGAGGTTCTTTAAAATCCCTTAGCACAATGAGAATAGTATATAATTCTACCTTCTAGAAAGAATTATAAGGGCTTTGTTCTACCTTACTTGATTCTTCTGATTTGTAACCTGCCTTCCCTGATTTATTTGCATCAGTATAAAATGCATAGGCTCCAGTTATTGGAGAATCATGTACAATTTGGTGAAGAATCCAAGAAGTTCTCTTTATAAGGTTAAGTCTATCACTTTTGGGATAATTGCTATTAATTTCTCCAAACATTAGCACAAGTTCTTTAACATGATCCATTGTCTTCCCATAACTTTCTTATTTCATCAGTAGTAAAAGGCACTATAATCTCTTCTGGGTCATTACCTGCTAATTGACAAAGTCTCAATTTAATTTTATAATTAATTCAGAGACTTTTTCCACATAAGTTTTTTAAATTTTTTACTTGGTTTATGTGGTAAAAAGATCCATTCTAAGATAATATAATCCCTCTGCATTAAAATTCCTATAGGAGAACTTCTGGAAGGCAATATGATTAGAATACAATTAAGATTTGGATTCATCCTATCCACATGTGCCTCCTGTAAATTCTCCTCAACAATTGTTAATTCCTTTCTGTTTCAGCTGTTAATTCTCTAGGACTACTGAAGTCTTTATCACCATTTAAGGTTTGGTTTAAATGAATTATTAGATCAGGTGTTATCCCAACAGTCAGTTGTAGACTTGAAATGTCTCCTAACAAACTTTAGTCATTAAGAGTCCACAACCAGTCTTTGCTAATTTGTGCTTTTTGTGTTCTAATTTTCTGTAAACCTATTTTGTAACCTAGGTAATTGACAGAATCTCCCCTCTGTATTTTTTCAGGAGCAATTTGTAATCCCCATTTTGGCAAAACTTTCTTTACTTCTTCAGACGTTCTAAAGTATCTATGTTTGAATCAGATAGCAAAATGTCATCCATGTAATGGTAAATTATAGACTTAGGAAATTGCTTATGTTTTATTTCCAATGGCTGACTTACAAAGTATTGGCACAGAGTATGGCTATTGAGCATTCTTTGTGGGAGGACGGTCTATTGATATCTCCTAGTAGGCTAAGAATTATTATAAGTAGGTATTGTGAAGGCAAATTTTTCTCTATCCTTTTCTTAGGTATAGTGAAGAAACAATCTTTCAAATCAATAACTATAAGAGGCCATCCTTTTGGTAAAAGAGAAGGCAGAGGAATTCCAGATTGTAGAGGGCCCATAGGTTGAATTATCTTATTGACAGCTCTTAGATCTGTCACCATTCTCCACTTACCAGATATTTTTAACAACAAATACAGGAGAATTCTAAGGGCTGGTTGATTCTTCACTATGGAGAGCATCTAGTTGCTCTTTTACAAGCAGTTCTAAAGCCTGCAGCTTTTCTTCAACTAGAGACCACTGTTTAACCCACATTGGTTTTTCAGTTAACCATTTTAATGGTAGGACTGTTGGTACTTCCAAAGGTTTGCTAGTTGCTTTACATTCTTGTACAGCCTGAATGGCTGATGACCTTTGTGTATAGTAACTCATAATATCCTTCCCAGAATTATGAGATCCTGGGACTGCAGGAATGTTAATCTGTGTACTCCATTGCTGCAGCAGGTCATGACCCCATAAATTTACTGCAATATTAGCCACATATGGCCTCAGCTTTCCTCTTTGACCTTCTGACCCTATTCAGTTAACCCATCTCGTGCTTTGTTTAACTTGAGATATGGTTCCAATTCTTAGTAATTGAACATCTGCCTCTTGAAGAGGCCACTTTGGATGCCAAGATTCTGGAGTAATGATACTGGCATCTGCATCTGTGTCTATCAAACCAAAAATTACAATACCTTTTATATACACTCATAGCTTTGGTCTTTGATCATTTATAAAAGTCTGCAAGAATATACATTTTCTATTGGAATTTTTATTTATCCTCCATATTTTTGCCATCATCTAGAACAGTATGGTCTTTTACAGAAGGCTCTGGATTTTTTAATTTTCCTGGTGAGACATGTCCTCCACAGTGACTGGGAATGACTGGGCCACTTTTGGCTTCGGGGCCTGTGAGAGGCCCCTCAATAAGTTTCCCAATAGTATCAGGTTGACTTGTCTGTCTTTTGTTGATCTGCATTCATTGATCCAATGTCAGCCTTTCCCACACCTTCTACATATACTTGAAGGCTGAGTCCTCCTCTTCTTGCCATTCTCAGAGGAGATATTATTCGTAGGAATTCCTTGTCTACAATCCCTTCTCAGATATCCTATTCTACCACAATTAAAATATTTGGCATTTTTATGCCTCCTCATTCCTTTGGAAATTGCTTCTCCTACCCTAGATTCAGTACTATAGCCAAATGTCTCAATTTTCATTGTATGCAGAATCCATTCATCCACAGGTGTTGAGCTAACCTTTAAAGACCCAAGTATCTTTTTGCATTCTAAGTTGGCATTTTCAAAAGCCAGAGATTCAATAAGTACCCAGCATCTGGGTCTGTTACTTCTATTTGCAGAGCCTTAGTTAATATTTGTAAAAAGGCACCTCAGGGTTATCTCTGGCCCTGTTTAGCCCTGCTATATGATTCAATTCGCTTTCTTAGTTCTTGAATCCTGTCCCAAGCTTTTAAGGCTGTTTTGTGGCATAGGGACAAGATTTCTTTATTGTAAAGAGCTTGAACCTGTGGGTCAGCATAAATGCCCTCACCAATAATTTGATCTTGAGATGTCCTTTTGATTTTCCCTGTTGTTCTAAAATTTTAGCCTCTTTCTTGAAATAGCATCTAAACATCAACTGGGGCCCATCATCCAGGACTGTTGAAACTAACTTTAATGCTAGAAGCCCATGTCTTTATCATCTCCCTAATAAATATGGAATGCAAGCCATAAGTTACAACAGCTTGCTTAATTTCTTTTAGATCATTCATTCCTATAGGTATCCATCTACCTTCTTTGGATCCTTTTGGACCTTTAAAACTTGATGTTTTGTCAGAGTAGATTACAGGGTAGGAAGCTAAAACTTGGGTAAGTCATCTCTGACAGCTACTGGTGATGTTGAATCCTGTCCTTGTGCCTTCTTTCCCTGTTCATCAGCTCCAATAATTTCCTCAATCATTTCAAATCTTTTTACTATTGTCTTTTGTAAAGCATGAATCTACTGGCCTGTATATATTTCTAGTGATTTCATTGAGGCACCTAAGCTCTGGTCCTCATTTTGCACACGTGATTCCAAGGTCTAAAGTTTCTCCTTTAACAATAACACCTCATCCTTGGACATTATTTGGATAGTGTGCAGATTGCCATCCTGAAGGGATACTCTATCTGCTAACCTATCATAACTTTTTAACAAATTTTGATTGTCAAATTCAACAGTATGAATTCTTTCAGATAATTTCTCAGTACCCTTAGACATAGATTCAATTTTGTCTGTCAAATTAATGTTACCCTTTTCAATAGTATTAATTTTTTTCAGGTAACTTTTGATTTTCAATGGTATTAATCCTATAAACTAGCTGTTCATTATTAGTCTGTAAAGACTGTATCATTTCTAAAAGTGTCACATTCTTTCTTAGAGATGTAATATGAAGAAAAAACTGAGTCCCAATATTCATTAAATGGATGTATCACCATAACCATATAAGCCTTGCAGAATACAATCCATAGTATTAGCAAAAAATTACTAAAAGTTTCAATGTTAATGTAGTCTGCCATATTGATTGATTAATTACCTGTTTTGTGATCTGGTAAACTGTTTTAGGTGTAATAATCTTTATTGTCCAGCAGGTGTCGTGGTTGCAGAGTCACGACTAGCAGCGAGGCAACACGAACAGTCCTGAGCCGCTTTAGTTTCCCTCCTTGGTACTGGTTAAATACTGAGAAATATGCTTTGCATGACAAATTAAAAGCAATTAAATCAATTCCATACATGGAGCAAGAAGCCCAGAACTCACGGGCAGGCAGCTCAAACTGGAAGCTGCACAAGTTGCCAAGCAACAGGGAACCGCCAGGAAACACAGCAGTGAGGGCAGGGAGTGTGCATGTATTTGGGAAATTTCCAAGTTGCCGCTGTGGTGGGGTTCTACAGAAAACTGCTCTGGTAAAAGCAAGCCAAGTAGTCAGGGTTGGGAGACTCTCTGGGCTGTGAACCAGTTAGGTCCTCAGGCTGTCCACCTGGTAGGTGTGGAGTCTGAATCCACGTGGGGCACCAGATGAAGGATGCTTAAAATGAATCCCACACTAGCTCAGAATTGAGAATAATAGAAGGTTATTTATTTAGGGGTAGACTGACAAGTCACAATCCTCTGCTGGAATGGAGAACAGCAACCAAATCCCACAGCCAGAAAAGAGGCCAGATGTGTGCTTTACATCAGCATAAATAGTATAAGAGGCCAAGTGGGCAGGTAACTTAAAGGCTACTGACTATAGAAATTCCTACAGCGCAAGTGCTGCAGCTGGTGAGGGACAAGGCCAATTGGTGTAGGAAGTTTTCTGTCTATGTGTTGCTTTCATTGGTTGAATAAAGAAACTGCCTTGGCCTTTTGATAGGGCAGCACTTAGGTAGGTGGAGTAGACAGAACAGAATGCTGGGAAGAAGGGCAGAGTGAGAGATGCCATGGAGCTGCCAGGTCAGATATGCTGAATCTTTCCTGGTAAGCCACGACCTCGTGGTGACATACAGATTAACAGAAATGAGTTAAATCAAGATGTGAGAGTTAGCCAATAAGAGGCTGGAGATAATGGGTCAGGCAGTGTTTAAATGAATACAGTTTCTGTGTGGTTATTATGGGTGTAAGCTAGCTGGGTGGCTGGGACAAAAAGCAGGCCTTCTCATTCAACAGTCAATTCTCCCACTTTTATGACACCAGGACCAGCTTTCCTGCCTGCAATAGTTGGCATGAGGGAGGCATCTCTCCCTCACCCAAGTTACCACATGACAGATAGTGGGGCTAGCTCTCCCACTCCCATGTGTTCAGGGCTGGCTCACCCCCACCCCCACCAATAGGATCAGCTCTATTGTGCTGCCCAGGCAGAGTGCAGGACCCACTCTCCTAAGTACCACAGCTGTTGAGGGACAGGACCAGTTCTCCCCAGTGCTGCAGCCATTGAGGGGCAGGGTCAACTCTGTGCAGCCCTATCCTCACTATCTTCAGTGGTAACAGGAACAACAGACATCAACACAAACAGAGGCAGGGCCATGGACCCAAACATGGCCCTTGGCAGCAGCCCCGGCCCAAATGACACCATGGCCTTGGGTGGCAGTGCAGGCTGCTCAGATCTGTGTGGCCCTGGCAGCACACAGGCCTCAGTACCAATCTTGCCATAGGTGGTGGTCCAGATTCTGGGCATCCCGTGTGGCCATTAGTGGCAACATGGGCCATGGACATCAACACAGACCCAGGCTGCAGTAGTACCACAAAAACCCAGACATGGTCCCTAGCAGCATCCCAGGCCTGAATGTCATCATGGCCCTAGCTGGCATCACAGGTCACATAGATTGACATGGCCCCAGTGGCAGCATAGCATTTGAGTACCAACATAGCCCCAAGTGGCAGCCCAGCCCCTGGGCATCTGATCGGCCTTTGATGATAGCAGAAGCTACAGACATCAATGCAAACCCTAGCTGTGTAGGACCACAAACCCAGACATGGCCCTCAGCCATAGTTTAGGTACAGACATTACCATGGCTCCGGATGGCAGTCCAAACCATACAGATCTGTGACCCTGGAAGCAGCATGACCCTTGAACACATACATGGCCTCAGGCGTTGGCCCAGACTACAGGCATGGCCCTCAGTGGCAACAGGAACTACTGACATCAACACAAAGCCCGGCTGTAGTAGAGCCATGGACCCAGACATGGACCTTGGCAGCAGCCCAGGCCCAGACTTCACCCAGGCCTTAGGTGGCAAGCAGACTACCCATGTCAGCCAGTTCCTCACTCTTCAGATCCACCCTCTCCCCAGTACCCATGAACCTTTCTGCCTCTCTCTCTCCTGTAACCCCACCCTATACTTGTTTACCATAATAGTACCCAACTAACCAGTGCCACAGCAGACAGGGTCGTGGTTATTTTCTGCCAGCCCAGGCCAAGTGAACCGAGATGGATCTGTAGCTGTTCTCCTCATGCCCACCCAGGCCTAAAAGCACCAGGTGACTTGTGGTTGTTTTCTGCCAGGCCAGGCCAAGTGTCCTGGAGCAGAACTATAGCTGTTCTCCATACGCCTGGACCTTATGGCACCGGATGGCTGATCTTGATAATTTTATAATGTACATAGGCACCAAAGTAGATATTAAAATATCCAGTCTTATAATGTCATTTATAACATGATCCATTATCTATTAGGAATAAATTCATGTTCAGTGACAATTTTGTTTTCCCACTAGCATAATTATAACATCTCAACATTAATTACATACATATATATGTACATGTATATACAAAATTCCAGGTGAAGCAAAGTCCAGAAATCATATAGCAATATCTCTACACACAGGCTAATCCTAAAATTAAAATCTTTATTTTTGTATTTTAAGTTAGCCTAATAGAAAAAAAGTTTAGAATTTTTCTGAGAATTTAACAAAAGTATGTTTTATCATTTTATAATGTAAGATATTAATTATCTCTCTTATAAATCCTGTAACAAGATTTTTTTTATCCACCTCAGTGTCTACCTATGGCCATGAGAACACTTCTCCACTTATTCCTGTTTTCCATGGGCCACTTTTCCCACTGATAGTTTGTACCTAGGAACTGAAGGAATATCAAAAGGAGATTTGAATGATATCTTTTGGTATGTTCTGTTACAATTGGTAGGGAGACATATGGACCCCACTTTCCTTGAGTTGAGACCAAGGTATTCCTTCTTCTTGTTTTCTATTTCAGACCTACATATCTTAGGTCACTTGGTCTTCTCTTCATGTGTACTGATGTCTCTTGCTAGACCCATGCTAACCTAACTCATTGCCCTTTATCCAAAATGAAAGGCTACCCTTGTTCAATATTTTCTGAATATCTCTATTGCCATGTGCTCAATGCATTTCCTATATTTGGTTAAGGAGATACATCAGACCTCCATAGTGGGTTCTTTTGGTTTTAAGGCACCATTTTATATGCTCTATCTACTGGGCTCTAAGGGACTTAGAGTTTTCCCAGTCATGTGCTTCCTACACTAACCAGACACCAAGGGAGCTAACACCAAGGAAATGGTTAGACCTGAGAGGCTCAAACAAATTCAAGGCAACACAGGACCAAGTCATAGAGAAGTACAGATTCCTACGAGAAAGTGAGCAGCAAACTGCTGGGTGTTGACAAGCTGTGACCAATGGGAAGGTAACTTCAACAGGTGTTGCTTCAGGAGCACATGAAGGAACTAGGAAGGAGAAGGCCTTTCATGACATTTGTTCCACCTGAACACACTGGGAATGGGATCAGACAGATCTGTGGTCCTCTGTGTTGGCAGGCATTTGAGTCCGTTAGACAACAACTTGCTAAAAATTAGTTAATTCTGAGGCTGGGGAGATGGCTCAGCAGTTAAGAGCACTTACTGTCCTTGCAGAGGAGCCAGGTTGGGTTTCCAAAACCCACATAGCAACATACAACCACCTACAACTTCATACCCATGAGATATGCCAGTCTCTAACCTCTACAGATTCCTTCATATGTGTGATGCACACACACACACACTCACTTAATCACACATATAAAATATAACTAAGTAAATATAAAACAATTTTTGAAATTGTTAATCCTGACTTAATACTCCAGCATCTTATAGTGATTCCATGCTGAAAAGCAACTGCCTAAGGACCCTTGTGTCTTAAGGGAAGTGCCATGAGCCTCCATTTTATCCAGGGACACAAAGGCCTAGCCATGCCAAGCCACTCTGTTCCCCTTCCTTTCAGAAGTCTCTCCTGCTCTGACAAAACAGCAGTGGTGATGGAGACAAGAAGGAATCCCATGCTCAGGGAGGGAGTTAAAGCTAGCAGTGCTATTTGTCCTTCACCACATGGTCATCAGCCACAGACACAGGAAAACAATTCACAAAGCAAAGGTGTTCCACATACATACGAGTGTTCCACATCCTGTCCTTGTCCTCCAGGGAAGAGGTCCTTAGAGAGGGAGAAAGTAGAGACCTCTTTTTTCCTTCTCCTCAGAAGGCAAAGCACCAAAACTTGCAGGCTTGGGACAAGATAAAATGCTGCTTTCTGGACATGGTCCAGCCCTTATACTCACGAACTCACAACAGCTTTGGTAACCACGCTATACCATCACAAGTGCAAGCAGTCAAGATTTCAAAATAGATGAGATAGGAGCTTATGAGGTCCCACCCTTAGGTGAAGAGCTCCTGGGGCTGCTGGAGGAAGTCAATTTTCTTCAGGGATGTGGCTACTGATAGGTAGTCCATGCTCCATCCAATGGTCCCACACCCATGTGCATATGGGTGTCACTAATTGTACCCATGGATTATAAAAAAGAAGAAGAGAATATGAGAATGAAAGGGAGACATGGGGCGGTCTGGGGGAGAAAATATATAGAATCAAGATACACTGTATACACACATATTGCCCACTTTCTGTTACTAACTTTTGCATCGGTTTTGTTTTATTTTGGTTTTTTTTTTCTATTCCCATGATAAGACACCCTGTCCAAAACAAAGTACAGAAGAAGTCATTTGTTTGGGCTTAGAGTTCCAAAGGAATAAGAGTCCACCATGGCAGGAGATATAACAGCAAGCGTCATGTATGGTGGCAGAAGCTGAGCTGAACAATCACATCATTTAGAAGCGTGAAGCAGAAAGCTGTGGGGTTGGTTTTTTTAACTTATTTATCTTTACTTCATTTTTATTGTTGTTTTATAGCCAGTTTAATATATTTTACACCTAGACTTTTCATTTCTATTCTTACCTTCATCTAATTTTACATATTTTTTTATTTCATACTCAGAGTTTTTTATCTCTTGCTCTACTTCTTCCTCACATTGTTTTCCTTTTCTCGTTTCTTTTATTCAGCCATATTTTTTTCTTTTCTCCAACTCATTATTTACTTTACTTTTTACTTTGACTTTTACCTTTGTTAATTTTTAACTTCATGGTTTATGTTATAATCACTTTTTTCATTGTTATTAGTAGCAGGGAAGTTGTCTTTAATTCATTTTAATTGTGTTTCTACAGCTAATTTCTTATGCTGTTGTTGTTATGGTAGTTTTCTCCTTTTCTGTTTTTTTGAGACAGAGTTTCTGTGTATAGCTTTGGAACCTATCTTGGAACTCAATATGTAGACCAGGCTAGTCTCAAACTCACAGAGATCCACCTGCTTCCTCCTCCCCAGTGCTGCTGGGATTAAAGGTGTGCGCCACCACCATCCGGCTTAGTCTGCTACTTTTTAAGAAGTATTGGGAATTGAGCTCTGAGGAGTAGACTGAAAACTAGATATAACCTGTATAAAATAGAAGAGATTTACATCCCGATAGGTGTGAAAATTGCAACACAGAAATAAGAAAAAGCCTGGACTGGTAGCATTTGCCTGTAATCCCAGAATTAAGGAGGCTAAGGTAGGCAAATCACAAGTTTGGAGCCAGCTTTGGCTATATTGTAAAACTGTATCTCAAAATAACTTAAAAAAACTGTAAGAAATGTAAAAAAAGCAAGGAGACACAGATCCTACAAAAGTTCATAACTCTCTAATAGCTAAATATAGAAACATTAAAATGATTGGAATTCTAGATAGGGAATTAAAAGGTCTATGTTAAAATAATTAATAATATCAATGTGTATCCAAATAAACATGTGAAAGAAAAGTCAAGTGAAAGTTTTGACAAAAAAATCAACAACTTACACTGGAAATTAGGCAAAAAGATAGAGATTTTGAGACAAAAACAAAAAGCATAAATCTAAAAGGGAGTAGAGTTGTCATTAGTTCCCTGGTCATTCATTTACAGTATTTGGCCAATTTTCTATAGCATATAATTTAAATTTTCAGGTTGCATTGTTCCTATAAGATCAGGTTGACTTCCTTCTGTCTAAGCCTTAGGAATCAAATTAGTCACACTTAAGAAAGATACATTTGAAAGAGTGTTCCCTTCCAGAAGAGAAGAATCCATCCACTTGTTTGTTCACCTGCCTTTCATACCTTCAGCCTCCACCACACCTCACCTCCATAGCTTGCCTCAACTCTGAGCCTGCAACCTGGCTCAGTGACAGCAGCAACAGCATCTCTACCTTGTGTTCATTAGCTTACTCCCATATAGACTCTGTGCATCCCCATGAGCTTCTGCTCTAGGTATCTTGGAAACTAAATGTTCACGTGGCAGGAGATCCAGGATCCGTGAACCCATCCAGAAGCTCCTGCAGCTCCTCCTCCTTGCTCTTTCTAGTTATCTCCTCAATAGGAACACCACCCACCTGAAACTGCCTGGAGCTTGGGTTGAGGATATCGTCTTGATCAAAAGGTATAGCCGGATCTTGCTGTCGACAGATTCCGATCTTTATGAGGCACTGCCATGCTGATTTCCAAAGTGGCTGTATGTAACATGAGGGGCGGCTTGTGGGGGTTTCTGTCCTGCCCAGTTCCCACAGCCAGCAAGTCCCAAAGAAAATCACACAGAGAGTCTCCATAAGTTATAAACTGATTGGCCGATTAGCTCAGGCTTCTTGCTAACTCTTATATCAACCCATTATTAGCCCATTATTATTATTTGAGTTAGTCACATAGCTCGGTACCTTTTTCAGTGGGGCAGGTCACATCCTGCTTCTTCGGTGGTCTGGGTAGGACTGGGAAAAGAGCTTCCTTCTTCCCAGAATACTCCTGCTCTCATTGCCCCACCTCTACTTCCTGTCTGGTTTTCCCACCTATACTTCCTGCCTGGCCAATCAGCATTTATTTAAAACATGATTGACAGAATACAGACAATTCTCCCACACCACTTCCCCCTCTTTTTTTATAAACAAAGGAAAATATCCATAATCTATTTTTTGGGAATGTGGGTGGAGTATTCCAGGCTACTTCCAGCTGGTTAGGGGTGCTGATAATCTTATGGGGACCTAAAGAAAATTTAGAATTATGATAAAGTCCTGACTGGAGTACCCTGTGAGGCTTGATCATCTCAGGCAGCAGTCTTGAATCTGTTCTGAATGTAGAACTCTGATATCCAGGCCATCTGTTCCTACCGGAGATTTCTCAGGTGGTCTTCCTTGATCAAACCTGAATTTTCTTAACTCAGAATGAATCCACAGCCTCGCATTCCCTGTGGAAACAAAAACAAAATCTCTTCTCCAAAGTAACATACCTTTTGAGTTCAATTTTGAAGTCAAGGTATTTTCAAAATACCTATCTTGGATTAATTCAGCAGCATTTATAAATAAATATCTTTTAGCAGCTGTTGCTCTTTCCTCAGCATTCAAATAATTCAAAGAGAGCATAATAACATACAGTATCAAGATTCTCTGTGTGTTTTCCATCTTTATGTGGCTTTATTTTAAACTCTATTTCTTTTATTTTTAATTTTTGGCTTTTTGAGACAGGGTTTCTGTGTATCTTATCCTGGAACTCACTCTGTAGACCAGGCTGTCCTTGAACTCACAGAGATCTGCCTGTCTCTGCCTCCCAAGTGCTGGGATTAAAGGCGTGTGCCACCACACCTTGAACTCACAGAGGTCCATCTATCTCTGCCTCCCAAGTGTTGGGATTAAAGGTGTGTACCACCACACCCAACTACTCTCTTTCTTTTTTATTTTAAGGACTTTAACCTTTTTTTTCAAGCCTGCATATATTTTTAACACAGTGTAAACCATTTAGAGGTTTTTTTTGTCTTTGAATCTCTCTTTACTGTATATCTCTCTCTTTTTCTGACCATGTGAGTCTTTAATTTGCTAAGCAATATGAAGAGGATTAAAGCCATGTCTTTGATGACTGGATCCAGCCCATTTCTTAGCTTTCTGAGATTTCAGCCTCATGGCTGAGGTACCAGCGGGAGCCATGTTTATTGCCACAACTCTATAGAGTTTCAAGGTCCTCACCAGCAAGGAAGCTGCAACAGTGTGTCCACAAACAACACTCAATTGCTCCATAGTCGGACCATCTGCATGAAAGAGTCAGTTTGCCCTGGCAGGACGGCCCAGAAAGCTGGCATTTTAAAGTGTTGCAGCTTTTTTCTCGCTATCGCTGAAAACCAAAAACCATACTGTCAGCTTTTTATCAACACTATTTAAGTGTTTCTTGGTAGAACCTCTTAAAAGAGCTACAAGGCTTTACAGCTAAGCTGAGTCAGGAAGGCTCTCTTAGATGAGAGTTCTTGCTTGCCTCTAGCAAGCAGAGCAGACCCAAGAAATTGCTGCTACCAAGAAAACATACTTTACTCTATTCTTTTCCAAGCTTTCTCGGGCTTTCTGTGGATGCAGTTATCCACACGTTGGGCGGCCATTTGTAACATGAAGGGCCTGATTGCCAGGGTTTCTATCCTGCCCAGTTCCCACAGCCATTCAGCCCCAAAGGAAATCCCAGAGGTCTCCATAAGATTATAAACTGATTGGCCCATTAGCTCAGGCTTCTTATTAGCTCTTGTAGCTTATATTAACCCATTATTCTTATCTATGTTAGCCACAGGGCTCAGTACCTTTTTCAGCAGGGCAGGTCACATCCTGCTTCTTCGGTGGTCTAGGCAGGACTGCCGAGAGAGCTTCCTTCTTCCCAGAATACTCCTGTTCTCGTTGCCCCACCTCTACTTCCTGTCTGGTTTTCCCACCTATACTTCCTGCCCGGCTATCAGCCAATCAGCGTTTATTTAAAATATAATTGACAGAATACAGACAATTCTCCCACACCAGCTGTACAAGTTTGCATTCCCACTAGCAACAGATGAGTGTTCCACCTACTCCATATCTTTGCCAGTATGAGTTACCACTTGTTTTGTTGATCTTATCCATTCTGATGGGTGTAAGATGAAATCTCAAAGTAGTTTTGATTTTCATTTTTCTGACAGCTAAGAATGTTGAACATTTCTTAAAGTGTTTCTCAGCCATTTGAATTCTCTTTTGAGAATTCTCTATTTATATATTTACCCCATTTTTGATTGGATTTTTTTCTTCATATCTCATTTGTTGAGTTCCTTATATGTATTAGATATTAGCATTCTGTCAGATGTGTAGATAAAAATCTTTTTCCATTCTCTAGGCTTCTGCTTTTTCTGAATGACAATGTCCTTTCTGTTCAGAAGCTTCTCAGTTTCATGAGGTCCCATTTATGAATTGTTCATCCTAATGCCTGTGATAATGGTGCTCTGTTCAGAAATTCTTCTCCTGTGCCAATGAGTTCAAGTATATTCCTCACTTTCTCTTCTGTCAAGTTAAGTATTTTTATCTGGTTTAAGGTCAACATCTTTGATCCATTTGGAGTTAAATTTGTGCAGGGTAGTAAGTATGGATCTATTTGGATTCTTCTACATGAAGTATTGTATTAAATCAAGAGAAAAATGCCAGCTGGACAGCAGTGGTGAACACCTTTAATCCCAGCACTTGAGAGGCAGAGACAGGGGGATCTCTGTGAGTTCAAGGCTAGCCTGGTCTACAGAGTAAGTGCCAGGACATCCAGGGCTGTTACACAGAGAAAACTTGTCTCAAAAAATCAAAAAGAGAGAAAGAAAAAATACCTAGGAAATGTGTTAGCAAAAGTGGTAGTGAATTTTTTTATGAATTTTCATCTCAGGGATAAATGCTAGAAAAACGGATTGGCCTTAACCTGTCAAAATTGCAAAACATCTGCACAGAATTGCAACTTAAGTCCTGTGGATTCTCACAAAACCCATTTGCTCCTTAAAGAAGGAAACCTAATCCTCATCTTTGCAGACACTGTCGTACAGACAGGTTAATACATGGAGAAATGTGACAAAGTCCCTGAGGAGATGACTTGGTGTCACAAAGACAGCATTTCTCCCTAAATAATCGATAATTTCAACTCCAACCCAACTAAATCCCAACAAGAATGGGACTCGATGAGTTGACCCAATCTTCATAGAAGAATCAAGGGCTAAGTATAGCCAGAAGAGAGGAGGAGGAGAGGAAGAAGAAAAAGAAGAAGAAGAAGAAGAAGAAGAAGAAGAAGAAGAAGAAGAAGAAGAAGAACCAATAACTACAAATAAATCAACATCTATTGATTGTCCACATAAAAACGGGGAAAGCTAGATCTTTGTCTCATATAATATACAAAATGCAAATGGATTTTTAAATCTTTAAAACTTGTAGAAGAATGTGAAACCATAAAGGGAAAAGCAGATATATTTGATCATGTTAAGAATTGCTTAGTCAGGCAGTGGTGGTGCACACCTTTAATCCCAGCACTTGTGAGGCAGAGGCAGGTGGATCTCTGTAAATTCAAGGACATCCTGGTCTACATAGCGAGTTCCAGGACAGTCAGAGCTACATAGTGAGAACCTATCTCAAAAATAAAACAAAACAAAGACAAAAGGGAATAGTTCATTTCAAATGTATTGCTGGTAAAGATTTCCTCACACTTTCTATATGTTTGATGTTCACACTGTGATTCAACTTAATTCACAAGCAGTAATTCAAAGACCAAGAGAGGGGATGGTGCAATTCCAGCCCCTTGACCAGGAGATCAAGAACAGCTCAAAATCAGAGGCAGAGGGAAAGGCTCAATTCCTAGTCCACCTTTCTGTTTTACTTCAACCAACTGACTCACCACCCTGCTTTATTGAGTCTACTGATTCAAATGTTAATCTCACCTAGAAACACCCTCACTGACACACCCAAAATAAACTCTGGTCCAGTTTCTCAGCTTCCCAAGCTCCTGTCAAGTTGGCATACAGTATTAACCGTTAAGTAACCTCTCCCTCCAGAAGCAGCAGACATTCATCCTGCCTCTCTTGCTATTCTTTTTAGTCTGCTCTCTGGTCTCTTCCTCTGAAGTAATCTGTGGCTGTATAACACATTGTCTTCAAACCCAACAGCTAGAAACAAAAAAAAAAGGACACAATTTCTGAGAGTCAGGATCAGGGCAGTTAAAGTGAAATTTAGCTTGAGGTCTCTAATAAAGTTGTCAACATGTTGTTGGCTGAATGTACCACTCTCTGAAAGGCCTGGAGGATCTACTTCCAATCTCTGTACAATGAAGCAGGAGACTTCATGAAGTTTCCTAACATCTGGCATCCTCTTTAGGGATCTTCACAGCATAGTCACAGACTAGAGATGATCCAAGGGGCAGGGGGCAGGGGAGTCACAAGAAAGAACAACCAGGAGAAAGCCACGATGTCTTTGTCTCAGATGTGGCATATCACCATTTCTGATGTATTCTGTCAGACAGACACCTATGGACCTGGTACTGTGTGGCATAAACTAAACAACTATATTGATTCCTGGAGATAATAATGATTGAGGGCCACCATAAAGGATGACCCTTTCTGAAAAAAAAAAAGAAGGATGACCCTTCAAGGTCATTAAATATTGGTGGTCTCAAAGTTTGGTCTCAGAACCCCTGCCCTTTCCCTCTGCCTTCTATCTAGAGGCAACTCCTCATTCCTGTTAGTATTCCAATAATTGTCAAGTTTATATCTCCCACCTAAGCCACTCTTCCAAACTCTATGCATGTACCCTCTAGCATCCCCAGCAATATCACAAAGTTCACTTGTCAACATACTTTCCCCCAACCAAATTCCATGTAAACTTGTCCACCACATCTCAGGAAATGTCCTGTCTTAGTTACAGTTTATGCTGCTGTGGTAAAACACCATGGCCATGAGCAACTTGGGGAGGAAAAGTGGTCTATTTACATTTCTAACTCTTGGATCACACCCCATCACTAAGTCAGGGCAGGAACTCAAGCAGAGCAGGAACCTGGAGGCAGAAGCTGATGAAGAGGCCACGGAAGAGTGCAGTTTACTGACTTGCTCAGCCTACTTTCTTATAGTACCCAGGACCATCCTCCAACTGGTGGTACTGCCCAAAGTGAGCTATGCCCTCCTACAAAAATCATCAATCAAGAAAATGTACCACTGGCTTTCCCACAGCTTCCCATGGGGCCATTTTGTCAACTGAGGTTTCTTCTGTAGGAGGAGAGGCCACTTGTTCTTCCTGGCTGCCCAGCTAGTTTAGGCCCAAAATAATCACACAGAAACTGTATTGATTAAATCGCTGCTTGGCCTATTAGCTCTAGCTTCTTATTGGTTAACTCTTACATCTTAATTTAACCTATTTCTACTAATCTGTGCATCACCACGAGGTCGTGGCCTAGCAGCAAAGTTTCAGCACATCTCCGGTGGCAGATCCATGGTGTCTCTCTTACTCTGCCCTTCTTTCTCCCCGCATTCAGTCCAGTCCTCCTGGCCTACCAAAGTTCTGCCCTATCAACAGGCCAAGGCAACTTCTTTATTCATTAATGGTAATCACAGCACACAGAGAGGACTCCCACATCACGTTCTTCTTCCAAAATAACTTTACCTTGTGTCAAATTGACATAAAACTAGCCAGCACATAGCCCTGTTCTCCGTCTGTTTCCTTGGAGTAGAGTTTGGATTTCCTCTAAATCCAGTGTTAACACAGTCTACGGTATATTGGGTGTCCATAGAGCTCGCAAAACCATTCCCTTCTAAGTGCACACATATCCTATTTGCAGAACTACTGCAGTGGTCTTCCTCACGGGTCCTTTCAAATCCACTCTTGCCTCCCTCAGAGGCGTCGTCCATACTTTACCCAATAGTATTTCCAGAAAGCTGGTTAATCGCATCGCTCCTCTTCTGAAAAACTGTTTCTGAGCATTGAGGACAAGGAGTGCTAGCTTCATGCTCTGCTCCCCCCAGCCTCACTGCCCACTCCACTCCCCCAGGCTCTGCCACCAGCCCCTCTGAAGGTCTCCCAGGGCACCTGCTCCCGCCTGGCTTCAGACCTTTACCCCAAGATCTTTCCTCAGCCAGGAATCCTTGTTCCTGTCTTTGCTAAGCCCTAGCGATCTAACATTGTAAACAGCACTTCCTCCATGAAACTTTCTACGAATTCCTAAACATAACTGGATTTAGCTGTTTTAAAGACTTGCACAAGGTTTCTCACAGTTTGCAAAAACAGCATATTCTCCTGGATGGCTCAATATCGGTCTCCCTGACTAGAATTTTAAATTCATGAGAGGTGGGAGCATAACTTCCTTCTCCAATTGCTTGCTATATCCCCAGCACACAATAAATACTAGTTAAATGGAAGAAGAAAATTAGGTACAGAGCCACCAAGAAATCTGCCAGGATGAAAAATATCCCTAGAGTTCATGATTTAAGAAGTCCTTCCCACTCTCAACATTCTTTAGCTGCCTGTAGTTTTTTGTGCAGCCTCGAGGCCTCAGGGGCTTTCCCCCATCCACTTTGGTATGTCTGTTGTTGTTGTTCTTATTCAGATTATGTTTAAGAAGTCATGTTGGTGAGACTTTTGGGGTGTAGTTTTGACATTTCCTAAGAGATGTCGTCTCACAGCAAACTCCCTGATCCTCTGTCTTTTACAATCTTTCCACCCAGTCTTCTGCAATGATCCCTGAGCCTTAGGTGTGGGAGCTGTTTTGTAGATGTACCCACTGGGCCTGGGCTCCATAACTCTGCACTTTAGTTGTGGTTTTCCACAATGGTTCTCGTCTGGCACAAATAGAAATTTTCTTGATTCTGGATGAAGATCACGCTTATCTGTGTGTGAACAACAAATATTTAGAATATTTAGGTATTGTGCCAGGTTAGTAAAGTGGTGGTTGTGGGTTCTCCTTCAAGATCCATGACATCACTAGCCCTGGGTAGTTAGCTAGGTTTCCAGTACCGGGCATGATTTCCCTCTTGTTCAGTGGGCCTTAAATCCAACTAGAGAGCTTTTGGTTACCACCAAGATATACATACCACTACTGCACCTTTAAAATTAAAGCAACATGCTGGAAAGTACAACAATTGGTTATCCAATACCAATTAGCCAGCCCTGAAAACATACAAATATAATTGCACAGAATGAACAGAGTATATTTATGTATTTAGGAATATATATGTATACATACATATATATGTGTTATGTAACAACAATTAATAAAAGAAGAAGCCATGAATTTGAGAAGGAGTATATGGGAGTGTTTGGAGGGAAGAAAGGGAGGGGATGATGAAATTATATTCTCAAAAAAGTCATCAGTCTTGGAGAGCATCATGTCAGTGTAGTAATGGAACTAAGTGGAGGATATTGGAATAAAAGACAAATCAGATTACAGAAAACATCTTAAAGACCTGTAGATAAGCAGTAAGATGCAGAGATGTGGGTGAAAGGAAAGTGGTGTCAAGCAAGGGTGTTTCAGGGACTTGTAAGAGACTTGGGCAAGATTATAGATTGGAGATAAGATAAAAATGGATCATAGAAGGGACAACTAATGAGACAAGTTGAAGAAAGTAAGGGGAGGTGGAGTCTATAGCACATGTGAAGGATTTTTCTCAAAGAGGAACAGGGACACCTTGATCTAAAACTGGGGGAAGGAGCTTAGAACAGGTTTGTGGTAAAGAATAAAGGATTTTAAGAAGGTACATACTAAATATTAGGAAAAAAGAAACAGTTGGTTTTAATGATAAACTAAAAGCAAAATACAAAAAAAGGATTAGGAGTGTTTTCAAAATTATTAATTTGAGGGCAGTTCACATCTTTAATCCTAGCCCTCAGAAGACAAAAGCAAATGGATATCTATGAGTTTCAGACCAGTTCGGGCCAGCTAGGGCTACAAAGGGAAACCCTGCCTCAAAATAAAATTATTAACTAGAGCACCTGAGATTGCATCACAGAATGTTCTTCTGTGAAGTTCTTCCCCAGCCCAGGGACGTGGTTTTGTCCATTTCCCAAAATGCCAGGTGCCTTTCCATTTCTAGCAACTAAGGAGCATCCCAGGGGACACAAGGTCCCTTTAGGTACTCCATTCCCTTCCCAGATCTATCCACATGGCTTAGTCCTAAATAAGCAGGCATATCCACTTGAGGAAGGCACAACTCTTACAGTCAGAACTTTATGGAGAGATGAATTACCCACTCTAGATCTAAAGAAAGAGAAAGGGGATTCAGTGGGAGACAGGATAACTTGTCTCTTGACTGTTGTCATCTGTCACTTGCTTCTTCTTTTCTGCTCTGAAGTATATCCCAAGATTAACAAATAAATTTGTGGTACCCACACCCAATACATTGACCCTGTTTGAGATCTAGCAGGACTCACCAGGCAACTCACCTGTGAGTCCTGACCCTGTCTTCTGGCTGCCGGGTAAATGAGCAATACTGAGGCTTAGTCAAGTTTCCAAGAGCTTTCTGAGCACCTCCGTTTCCTTGCTTCATCTATGGCCTTGTCCCAGGAAAAGTCACCTGACTCAGATCTGGTGAAACTTTTCAAAAGTAAAAGACAATAAATAAAATCTGGGGCTGGAGAGGTGGCTCAATGGTTAAGGCTACTTGCTGCTCTTGCAGAGGACCTGACTTTAGTTCCCCGCATCCCCTGGCAGCTCTCAACCACCTGAAATGGCAGCATCAGGGAATCTGAAGCCTCTTCTGACCTCTGCAGGCTCCTGCACTCTGGTACATGCGCACACACACACACACACAAACAAACAAACAAATAAAGTACATATTTAAATAATAATAATTAATAAAAACCCAGGGCAGAATGGGGATGGAGATGAAAGGGATCCAAACATCCATGTGGCACGTGAGCTACAGCGCCACGCTGGCTATGTCCAGGTGAAGGAGCGATATGAGAGCTCAGCGGAGAGGAAGCACGTTCTGAGGGGACCAGAGGACCCTAGAACCTTCTCTGAGAAGGTGGCAGGCCTTGGGTAGTGGGGAAGCTGTCCTGATGAGAGAGATGAAAGCAGGGCAACCTAGAAGCAGTCACAGATAACACGAGTAACCAGGAGCTGAGACAACAATTTTGAGCAGATCAAAAGCCTCTGAGCTCTACAGTAGAAAACCAGGGTTCAAAAGAAGAGGGGGAGCTTGTCAAGACCACACAGCAAATCAGAATCGGTCCTAGGACAGTTCTCAGGTCATCTGACTCTGAGACAGAAACTACGCCTTTAGAAGTTAGAATGAAGCTTGCATCCCTCCCAGAGTCCATGCCTTCACTTGTAACTAATTATATACATGCTAATCTTATTACATTACACATGTCCTAAACCTTGAGTTGGAAATCCACTTCAGGGCCCAGGGACTACCAACTCCACCCACCTGCTCACAGCAATCAAGCGAAGGAGCAGCTAAACCACCATCCCTGGCAGGTCTGGTTTAGGGAATTAAGCCTGCAATTCAAAGGTCAGCCTGGGAACACTAGAGACAGGATAGGGAAGCCTGTGTGGAAGCACAAAGGGAAAGAATGTTGTGGTTCAGCCTGTGGATTTGATCTGGGGACAGGGCTACAGAGTGGAAACCTGCAAAGTAGTGAGAGATAGCCAGAAGGGGGCAGGCAGCAGGAAGATGCTCCCTCCCAAGAAAAGGGACAGACAGCAAAGATGAAGGCTCAGAGGTAAAAGAGAGAAGAAAGTATTTGTGAGCCTGCAAGTTTGGGGTGGTTGTAGTGAAAGTACAGAGCAATACATGGGTAGCAAGAGAGGAGACTGAGTGCTAGGCCCAGCAAAGCCAGAAATCCTTCCCACATAAGGAAGAAAAGTAGGCACTTCATGTGAGGGGAATGGAATGAACAAACACCTGGAGGGGGAACCGAGCAAATTACGCAGTCTAGAATTTTCTGATGGACTCATACCTCATGCACTTGGGTTAAGAGCCAAACCCTTTGCTTCTCAGGCCTGCCACAAGCTGATTCCTGAGGGCCGACTTGGTGCCCTCCCTCTTTTCTTGTACCCTGTAAATCCTTCTGGAGAAGATAACCTGGAGAAGACCCAGGAGAGCCTGAAACTAGAACGCTCTCCCCACCTAAGACACTGGTCCCATCAAGACGCCTTCTGCTACCAATGCTCATAAGCAGCCTCTCTACAGTCCCTATTCTAACATTCCTAAGGGTTTGTGTACACCATAGTTCTGATTGCACAGCTTAGTAAATACATAGCAGAATGGAAAATGGTATTATAATCTGCAATCTTATCCAGCTGGCTTAAGAAGACAATGGACTTGTTCTTAAGATGAGAACATTCTTTCAGTTAGAGAACAAAATAAGAGAAAGAATTTAGAGATGAAATTACATTGGCCACAGATTAGCTGTGAACCAAGCAAATAATAAGCTGTGGTGTTTACTTCCCTCTTCTTCATCACAGCCCCTCCCTGGGGGCTCGTCCTGCAGGTCTTTGCAATCAAAGTGAATGAAGTTCTTGATTTGAGGATTCAAAAGTCTAAGCCTAAAGATTTGGAGCATAAGCCCAAATATCAGATTTGGAGAAATACATGGAACAGTGAAACCACTTTCCCACAGTAAAGACGAGAACAGAACTTAATACACAACAGAGGAGAAGAAAAGGAAAGAAGAGACAAAAACCATTACGTTCAAAAGAAACATTCTTTACATCACCTTTACATTCTTTAGCAGAGAAGTCACAGTGTGCTCCATGCTCCCACGTGGATTCTGGGGTAGTTGGGAGAGAGTCAGATTGGGAGAGTCCTTGTGTTTGGAACTGAGCAATAAAGCAACAGCCATCTCCATGAACTGACAGCTAAGGATAAAATAGAGCCATGTACAGTTTGATGATCCCTTGAATCCCAGTTTCAGTGTTGAGTCTCTTAGAAGTTGACTCCAGTCATTATAACTTACTGTTTGTGTTTTCCAAATTCATAGGTTGAAACCTTGTCAGCAATGTGGTAGTATTCAGATTTGGGGCTTTAGTGGAGGGGGGGGATGACACAGAAGCCTTTATGAAAGGAAGCTCAGAGAGCTCCCTCACCCTCCCACCACGTAAGAACTCGCCAGATGCTGAACTTGATAATGTCTTGATTTTGAGCTTCTAACCATCTGGAACTATGAAAAATAAATTTCTGTTCTTTAAAAATAACCTAGTCTGGGGGCTGAGGGTATAGCTCAGTTGTCGGGGTGCTTACTTAACATTCATGAAGCCCTGGGTTCCATCTCCAGAACTACACAAACCAGGGGTGATTGTGCACCTCCCTAGTCTCATCAAGAGTATCCTTGGCTATGTAATAAATCAGTGGCCAGCATGGGGTACATGAGACCCTGTCTCAAAAACAAAGGAAAGAAAGTCACTTAGTCTGTACTGTTGTACTCAAGCTTCTCTCATAGGCTACAACACCTGGCAAGAAGTGTGGAGACCTTGGGTAGTTTGCAGTTTGTTTCTGCTTCCTGAAGGAAGAGAGTTGGGAAAAGAAAGTCTGTTTGAATGTGGAGAAATCTCACTTTCTGACTTGTAGCCAGAGTTGATGGGTAAGAATCTAACCTTTTGTGGTTCTATACATTAAAATTAAGAATAAGTACAACTAAATGTAAGGCAGGGTAGGAAGAGAAGCCCAAGACACTACCCAAAGCACCTGAGACAAGACCTATAAGAAATTCCCCGTGGTATGGCTTACCTGTAAATTCTTTTTTTTTCCCCTCAATTTTTATTTTTCTATTCAAAAATTGACACTTCCTCCCCTTCTCCCATTCCCCTCCCACTCCCCCACTAACCCTCCTCCTCCCCTTCCATCCTTAAGAGAGGGCGGAGTACCCTACCCTGTGGGAAGCCCAAGGCCCTCCCCTCTCCATCCAGGCCTAGGAAGGTGTGCATCCAAGCAAACTAGGGTCCCAAGAAGCCAATACATGCAGAAGAGACAGGTCCCAGTGCCATTATCGATGGCTTCTCAGTCCATCCCCATTAGCAGCCACATTTAGAGAGTCCGGTTTGATCACATGCTCATTCAGTCCTGGTCCAGCTGGATTTGGTGAACTCCCATTAGATCAGGCACACTGTCTCAGTGGGTGGACCAACCCCTCGCGGTCCTGACTTCATTGCTCATCTTCTCCCTCCTTCTGCTCTTCAACTGGACTTTGGGAGCTCAATCCATTGCTCTGATGTGAATGTGGGTCTCTGTCTCTATCTCCATCCATCCGACGAAATTTCTATGGTGATATTCAAGATATTTATCAGTGTGACTATGAGACAAGACCAGTTCAGGAATCCTTTCCTCTACTGCTCAAGAACCTAGCTGGGGACATCCCCGTGGACACCAGGGATCCCCTCTAGAGCCATGTCTCTTGCCAACCCTAAAATGGTTCCCTTAATGTAGATATCTTCTTCCCTGCTCCAATATCTGCCCTTCCTCCATCTCCATCCCCACTCCCCCAAGCTCTTCCCTGTCCTTCCAATTCTTATGCACATGAGTTAAAGTTCCTATCTGTTCTGTCCTTTGCTGTAACCCTATTCCATGGTTCCAAATCCCCTACTGCTGACCACACACTTAACCTAGCATTAGAAATGCTTTGTCAGACTAAAGGGGAACAATAACTCCTCTCTCTCTCTCTCTCTCTCTCATCTCTCCCTCTTTCCCTCTCTCTCTCTCTATGTATGTATTGTTGTTGTTGCTGCTGCTGCTGCTGCTGTTGTTGTTGTTCTTGTTGAGCAGCAGAGGAAGACAGCAGTCCCAGGCCATAGAGAAATGGCAGTTAGATGGTGGCTGGGAATAGAGTCCTCTGAAAGGCTTGCTCACTTGTACGTCACTGCATACATGTCCCGCTGAGACCTCTGCTGCAGGAGGACCTATACCTGTCTTCTCTGTTTACGCTAGCCTTCCTCATCACACGGCAACTAGACTAAAAAACCAAGTATCCAATGAAAGAGATCATAACATGATATGCCCTTCATCATATGCCCTTCACGGCAGCATAGTCTCCTAATCAAGCAGCATCATCTGTGCTTTCCTTGTGTTTGCTGCAAATTCCAAAGAGTATCTCAAACCTAAAGAGGTGAAGAACTGAATTCAGCCCTTTTTTAGAATTAATTATTTTATATATGAGAGTTTTGCCTTTATGTATTTATGTGCACTGTGTGAATGCCCTTGGAGGTCAGAATACAATGTCAGATCCCCTGTACCTGGAGTTCCAGATGGCTTGTGAGCCACCATATGGATGCTAGAACTGAAACCAGATCCTCTGGAATCATAGCCAGTACTCTAAAGCTCTAAGCCATTGCTCTAGCCCTGGACCTCAACTCTTGGTAGAAAGAATGCTGAAAAAGATAGAAGTAGAGAGAGGGTTGCTGGTTTTCCCCAACTGTGCACTGAAACAGATCTCAAGTGACTGTCTTTGAGAACCAAAGGGCACAGTGACCTCAGAACAAGAAGCCTTGAGGAAACCCTGTCATGAATGTCACTTTGCTTGCCTGACACCACTTAGACAGTGACTTTCTGCCCTGGTGCCATGAATGATTATCCCAGGGCATCAAACTCTGCAGGTTTTGGTTTCCACTGGTACACAGAGGTTTACTCTAAATCTACAAATGTGTATAATGCCCCAGAGTTCACCCCTGCAGAAGCAGGCAGGCAACTTACAGACTTAGAATGTTCTCTAGAACTGACATGAAAACTGGTTGGAGTTCTGCCAAACAGACCCAGGATGAGTAATGGTTTCTCCAATGATCAAAAATCCTGAACCACTTTTTTGTAGTGCCTCCTAGGTGATCTGCTACGTCAAGATAAGCGGAATATCTCCTTCCCAGCCACCAGCCATCAGAAACACACTCAAGTGGATGACAAAAAGCAAACTTTGCACTTTCTTTAAGAAGTTCATGGCCACAGAAGTAGCTGCTGATTCTCTGGATGAAGAGTGATATGGCTGTGTGGTCTGAATCCGTGGGAAGGGCATACAAGGTTTTCCCATGAAGCAAGGTGAGCCTGCTGTTGAGTAAGAAGACTGGAGAGAGGACACCAAGTCTGTTCATGGATGCATGGCTGATGCTGATTTTAGTCTTCTCAACTGTGTGTGTGTGTGTGTGTGTGTGTGTGTGTGTGTGTGTGTGTGTGTGTGTAATATATGTATGAAGGATATTGCTATACTGACAAATACTGCTGTATCTCAGCAGCTGGAGATCAGAAGAGCTAGAAGAATCCTAAATCTTTTCAATCTCTCTAAAGAAGATGATGTCCACCAATATATTTCAGAAAACCTTAAACAAAAGAGGTGAGAAGCCCAGGACCAAAGTCCCCAGGATCTAGCATCTTGTGACTCTATGTATTCTGCAACACAAATGCTAATGTGTTGCTCAGAAGATACATACATTAAGAAAAACAAGAAGGAAGCCACTGAATACGTTAAACTTTTGGCTAAGGGAATGACAAAAGTCAGAGAAAATGCCAGGAACAGATTGTGGGGAGACATAGGCTGTCCTCCCTGAGAACTTCTACTTCTAAGTCTGAGTCCAGTCAAGAAAAGTCTCTAAGAGTGAGAGACTTTGGAGAGATATCTGATAAATGGATATCTTCATTAAATCTCTCGTCTAAGAGCTCAGGAATCTATGCAGAAGAGGCAGAAAGATTGTAAGAGCCAGACACAACACAATTGATACACATGAATTCATAGATCCTGTGGCAGCACACACAGGACCTGCACGAGTTCAGGCCAGATAAGGTCCCAACACTGAAAGCAAGAAGCAGATTAGGATCCCAAGCCTAACCAAGGAGACATCTGCAACTGATACTCGAGAGCAAAGGGGAGATGTCAGTTTTCCCCCAGGGGAGTCTCCTTGGGCATACTAACCTCACTTCAGAGTAGGCCTCATGCCCAGCAGTGAAGACCAACACAAGACAAACTCAACAGTACCTTTGGAGACTCTGTCACATTTTGTTTTCTTTGGGCATTTTTTTATCTTACTGATCTTTGGCTTGTATATTTTGGTTTCTGTTTTTATATTTCTGTGGTGGGGGAGTGTTTCTTATTTGTATTTGGTTGCTTTTGTTTGTTTTTTAGAGGGTGGCATGGAGTTGAGTAGGAAGGGTCTGGGAGGAGTTGGGGAAGGGGAAAAGCATGGTCATAATACACTGCAAGAAAAAATTTTCAATAAAAAATAAGTTTTTTAAAGTAACTAATAAGCAGTCAGATCTAAAAACAAAGATAAAGCAAAACAAAATTCCTGAACTATGATGCCCTAAACCGGGTCAAAACCTCTTGGCTGAGGAAGTCATATGACCTACTGGGGAAGCAATAGCTGTTGTTAGGCTAAATGAACAGGATGTGCCTACCAAATTCACTTCTAAATAACTGTGTTATTCATGTCTGTGGAGGAATGCAGCTGTCGGCTTATGTCAGAGAGCTTCTTTTTGCAGTCTTCAGGGGTGACTGCAGAGACACATCACAAAGTACAGATAACAAATTTCTATTGAATGAATACTGAGCCATGAAGGAAACATCTATATCAACCTCCACCCATCCAAGGATCAGGGAACAACGCAGAAGAAAAATGTGGTAGGTAAAGAATCAATGTGGACACTGAGTTCTGGTCCTGACCTCACAACAGCTGTGACTGCCTACACAACAGCTGTGTAAGATTGGGCCTATCAACACAGGGCTTAGAAGGGAAAGAGATATATGGTATCCTGTCCCTCCCTGAGGATTTGTATGTAATTAATGATTGATGAGGGGGAGAGATTTTCTTCAGCCACTGGTAAGGCACCCATGCTCCTGTAAGCAATCTTTCAGTCATGGTCCTGTTATCAACACTGATAAAAATTACTGGGTCATGAAATTTTTAAAAATTGAAGATATGAAAGAATTACAATTTTTGCTCTAAGGAAGTGAAGGCTGCAGATCTCAGGCTTCAGGCATACTCTGTGCCATGAAGTCACCTAACATTTGTTCTGGGCCTACTAAGGCAGAAATAATCCTTGAGAATCAGATAACCTGGTTCAAATCCCAGGCTAATCATATACTAATTCCAAAGTCACAGGCCACTGACACTCTCTATATCACCCTGTCAGGCAAAGTTGTTGAAGGTTTAAACTGATACATGTAATTATGACTTGAATACAGTGTTCAGTAAATGGGTTGTTTATGACCTGCCTAAAACTCTGTTGAAGTTCTGATCACATCCAGTAAGGAGGAACCTAAACCAGGCTATGTGTGATGCGTGTGATTATGACTCAGATACACTGTGTTCAGTAAATGTGTCATTTGTTGCCTGCCTAAAACTCTGCTGAAGTTCTGCTCACATTCAGTAAGGAGGAACCTAAACCAGGCTATGCTAGAAGTTTCCACGTTTCAGTGCTTCCATCTGCTGGCGCCATTGGGGAAAGAGTAGCAAGATGCTAAAGCCAGGCAGGCATCATCTCTCTGCCAGCTACCCAAATCCCCCAATGAGGTAGATGTGGTGTAGCAATGTAGCTCCAGCTACCCAGCAGCAGCCCTTCATCTCTCTGAGCCTGTCTGCTTAGCAGTAAGATGGAATAACAGTTCCAGAGATGTTGTGACTTCCAAATGATCATGCCTATGGGACACTTTAGAAATCCTAAGCTAACCTCAAATACTCGAGGTCAAGTACTTTTGATGCTCCTTCTCCCACCATTCTGGGTACTGTGAAACTTCAGGAAGATCTGACAACTTGGCCCTGCACTTGAGTAGCTCCAAACCAGTAGAAGAGGAGAGTCACACTTCAGGAAGGTACTCGGGCAGAATGGAGACTATGTGTGCCCAGAGAAGTCAAGGAAAGCTCTTCTGTTTTGGGGGGGGATGTTATTTTAAGGTGTGTTGCTTTTTTATGCTACATTTGTTTAACTATGTGAAACTGTGATTCTTTTTTTTTCATGATATTTATTGAGCTCTACATTTTTCTCTGTTCCCCTCCCTGATTCTCCCCTCCCCTCTTCAATCCTTCCCCAAGGTCCCCATGCTCCCAATTTATTCAGGAGATCTTGTCTTTTTATACTTTCTACTTCCCATGTAGATTAGATCTATGTAAGTCTCTCTTAGTGTCCGTATTGTTGTCTAAGTTCTCTGGAATTGTGGTTTGTAGGCTGGCTTTCTTTGCTTTATGTTTAAAAACCACCTATGAGTGAGTACATGTGATAATTGTCTTTCTGTGTCTGGGTTACCTCACCCAAAATAATGTTTTCTAGTTCCATCCGTTTTCCTGCAAAATTCAAGCTGTCGTTATTTTTTTCTGCTGTGTAGTACTCCATTGTGCAAATGTACCACATATTTCTTATCCATTCTTCAATTTAGGTTGTTTCCAGGTTCTGGCTATGACAAACAAAGCTGCTATGAACATAGTTGAGCACATGTCCTTGTGGCACAGCTGAGCATCCTTTGGATATATACCTAAAAGTGTTTTTGTTGGGGAATGTTATTTTAAGGTGTGTTGCTTTTTTATGCTGCATTTGTTTAACTATGTGATTCTTTGCCTGTCTAAAAAAACCTCATGGTCTAATAAAAAGCTGAGCTGTCAATAGCAAAGCAAGAGCAAGGATAGGTGGGGCTGGCAGACTGAGAGGATAAATAGAAGGAGAAATGAGGAAGAAGTGGAGCAAGAGAACAAGGAGAGAAGGACATCAGGGGCCAGTCACCCAGCTGCACAGCAAGTCATGGAGAAAGAGGTAAAGAAAAATAAACAGAGATAGAGAAAGATAAAAGCCCAGAGGCAAAAGGTAGTTGGGATAATTTAAGTTAAGAAAAACTGTCAAAAAAAAAAAAAGCCAAGCTAAGGCCGGACATTCATAACTAAAAATAAGCCTCTGTGTGTGGTTTATTTGGGAGCTGGGTGTGGGTCCCTCTAAAGTCAAAAGAATGAAACATCAAACAACACTGTTTACCAGCCTGTTTCAGGGCTCCCAGTTTTTCAGCCCCTCAAAGGCAAAGGCCACATCCAGGAAGACCTGCAGGTACACAATCATTGTACCTCTTCTCATAATCCTTCTTTCTGCTCCGTAAGCCCATCACCTCCAACAAGGACACAGAGTTAAATCCAAGTTCAAATCCAAAGCTGTAGCTGGGGTCTGTGGGAGAATAGATCCCTGGAGAATCAGAACTGCCTGTCACTCCTGAAAACTCTTAACTCTTAACTCACACTTCCCAAGCTGCCTGAAATGGGAAGGCTTTCCTAGGACTGACTTCCCTGTGGTCATCAGCTGGACTCCGAATACCTAGCAGAGTACTGTTCTCAAAAGCAGAATGCAAAATGGTGCCTTAGTTTGCATGGCAACTAGGAGGACTTCCTGAGATATCCAGAACTGGTAACCTTGTACTCAAATCTCTTTGGAAATGAGAGACCCCAGGAGATCTTCCTAAAGCTCTTTAGAGGTGCCCTGCATTTCCTCCCATCTATCCACTCATTAACTCACTGCGGAAGCAGTGAAGAATACTGACTGCACTAGTTTAAATGAGAACGTCCCATGCAGGCCCTTGTGTTTGAATACTTGGTCCCCACTTGGTGGTGCTGTTTGAGAGGATATGGAACCTTTAGGAGGTACAGCCTTGCTGGAGGAAGGCATCACAGCAAGAGAAAAGACATTTTACAGAGAAAAATATCTACTGAGTGATCTCTCCAGCCCCCAATAATATTTTTTTTAAAAGCACAGGATAGCCATTTTTAAAAACAAGTCTTTTAATTTGAATTTCAGATGTTTGGGAGAGTGACGTCCATCTAGTGTAGATCGCATCCCGGATTGTGTTGTGTGGTTTGATAGCAGGGAGTGACAGTGAGCTCGAGCTCCTGCCAGCTATGGGATCACAAGTGTTAAGAACCAAGTCTGCAGTGTACTTTATGGCTAGACCAGGACACTCAGTAGGCTAGGTGTGTTGTGCATTTTAGACTGCTCACATTTTCAGCCTGTGATGGTTTTAGTTGTTGAGATGTAAGAACATTTTGAGTTGGGAATGACAATAATTGACTTGCTGTTACAGATGGCCTCTTTTAGATATTATTCCCTGCTGCTTTCCCTATTTTTCTTTTAATTTTAATATTTTATGAGTGTATTTTCATTTTACACCCTGTTGAATTTTTATGCAGACAATTTCTTCCAAGTATATAATGTACTTTGACTGTATTCATCCCTTTCCCATTCTTCCCTTTAAATCTCCCTGCCCTATCTCTGATAGTCTCCTCCCTTCCCCTAATCTCCCTCTGCTTTCATTCCTCATATATATGACAAATAGGATGCATGAAATTAAATAGATTTTGTATGGCAAAGGAAACAGTTGAGTGGAGAGACAGTCCACAGAATGGGAGGAAATATGTCTTTTTCCTTCTCTCCCTCCCATTCTCCCTCTCTTCTTATCACCTCTGTCCTTCCTCCCTTCCTTTATTTTGACAGGATCTTACTATATAGCCTAGTCTGGTCTGGAGCTCATAATTTTTTGCCTTACTCTCCCTAGCACGGGGATTGTGGGCTTTGCCACAGTCCCTGACTTAAATACTGCTTTCCGTAGTAAGATTTTGTTGCTGATATATAGAAATACAATGATGTTTGTCTATTAATCTTATATCTACATTACATTGCTATACTCTGCTAATAATTTTAATAATCTTTATATAGGTTTTTGTTTTATTTCACTTTATGTAGGCAAAAATTGTGTACAGAAATTTACAGCTTCATTTTTCTCATTATAATAATTTATTTCTGAACATTTCTTCACTTATTAGGGCTAAAATTTCTCTTTTCCACTCTCCAACACTTACACTTCCCTCATAGCACTGCTGATACTGTATTGCTTTTGTCTGGCTACTGTTAGTCTTTTTTAGTAGCTTTTTTTTTTTTCACAAGTTCTTTGAAAGCACAGGCTAACTGCCTCTAGGTCTATGGTATGCAGTAAATCTTGGCCCAGAGTGAACATTTGAGAATAATAAGAAGTACCTATTGAACACTGTGCTGTGCACTTTGCATGGGTTGTTTCATTTAGTTCTCTTTCTAACACAAGATAGATACAACCATTGTTTCCTTTGTAAATGAGCAAACCAAGGCTCAAAGAGGTTAAGCAACTTACCAAATGTTACATAGCCAGGAAGAAGCAAAGCTTGGATTTGAACTCAGACTTAATCTTTAATATTTTTCTCTGTATTAATGTCTTTTCTCTTGCTGTGATGAAATACCATGACCAAAACCAACATATAAAAGAAACAGTTTGTTTTGTCTTAAGGTTACAGAGGAAGAGTTCACAATGCTGGGGGAGTCATGGCAGCAGACAACCAGAGCAGGAAGCTGAGAGATCACATCTTCAACTGCAGAAAGGTAGCAGTGACAGCAGGCAGGAAATGGGATGATGCTATAGCCCCCCAAAACCAACCTCAGGGATGCCCTTTCTCCAGCAAGACTATACCTCCTAAAGGTTCCATATCCTCTCAGAGTGGCACCAATCAGGAAGTTTCCTCACGGCTAGCTAGCTTTCATAGTATCAGAAGTGCTATATAGGCTACCATGAGAGAAAAGTCACCAGCATTTTCAGCCAGCTGTAAACTCTGTGTGCTACAGTAAGAACTGGCCTGGCAAGACATGCCCATAGGTGCAATAGTAGCACGAATGTAATAAGAATAACTCTCTGTTTGGATTTAAGACCCACTCCACAAGAGGGAATGAATGCCTGGTACTGTAAACATGTCCAAGAATATATGATTTGGAAGCTCATAGACGCGAGGGGTGAACCTGCTACTGTTAATTTGCTAAATGGACATTGTTTCATGCTCTGGTTTGTATCTCCATACCCATAGATTAGTGCAATTCTCAGACATCATCAGAGAAGCTTCTGTAGTGGAGGCTGGTTAGGGTAGGAATGCAACAAAAGGACAGGAGTACGTACGTAGGGCATGCTCTGCCACAAGTAGGACAACTGTACCACACTCTCTACCACTAAGGCTCAGGAAACATCATATAAAAGGGGGCAGAAAGATTGCAAAAGCCAGAGTTCAAGAATAACTAGGATTAAACAGAATTTGGAGACATGACAAGACCAATGCCCTCATTAACTCACAAAAGTTGTGGTTGCCTCTGTAAGATCTGTACAAGATCAAGTCAGTCAACATTCCAGCATGGAGGCAAGAGGGTTCATGAGCCCTGGCTCCTACTAAGGAACTATTGGTAGCTGATGGCTTTTAGGAGATTGAAGGTGTCTTTTTTAATAGATGTGGCGCCTGGTGGGTAGACCATGCCCCTGTAGGTGGCTCCACATTCATCTATATAGAGCACAACAATTTTTTTAAAAGTTTAAGGGATTCATGAAGTTGAAAGGCAGGTGGATGGTAAGGGGTAGATCCAGGAGGAGTTAGAGAAAGGAATACATTGTATGTACGTACAAAATTCTCAAAGAATTAATAAAATCATACATTCTTAAAGGATATGTATACTAAGGAGCATGTACAATCATACTTTAGCTGGTATACTTATAGTAACAAAGTAGTGACAACAACATCATCGATGTCCATTGACATGAAAATAGTGATACATTTACATAAAAGAATACTTTTTACATTTCAGAAAGAGTGAATCAACATAACAACTTAATCGATATTGGTAACATTCTGAAATAAAAATATGAGTCACAGAATACTGCATACAACAAGATGATCTTTTAATTAACATCAATAGCATCTAAAACTCAAAAATACTAGGTATATATTTTTAAATGAAAGAAATTGCAAATGCAAACTTTAGGATGGTATTTGCCATAGGGAAAGGTATTGAATGCTCAAACATAAATTATGGCTAATAGTAATTGTTGGGTTGGATTGAAGTGATATGTGTGTGTGTGTGTGTGTGTGTGTTTGTGTTTGTGGGTGAAGAGGAGGAAAAGGAAAGGAAAGGAAGAGACAGGAGAAAGGAAGGGGAGGAGAGGGGAGGGAGGTCAAAGGAAGAGATCTATGTAAGGACCAGTGGAGACAACTTCAAGCGCCAAGACTAAAGATTAGCTAGTTGTGTTCATAGTGTCAATTAAAGGAAATAAGAAAAGACACCTAATCAACCTTGGAGGATCCAAGGAAGGCATCCCAAAAGCAGGTGCTCACATACAATGACAAAATGTCAGTTTGAGCCTATGGATGGCTGAGAATCACTACTGATCTGAATGGGAACCAAACATCATGAGAAATAAGACTAAGTAACTCTCCATAGTGATAGCTGGAGTTTAGGAAAGTGACTATGTCTGAGCCCTCCCTGCCCCACCTCCCACCCCCCTGTTCCCTTTCTCAGTCCGTCTGACTAGCTGGACTCCTTCCAAACAACTATGACTGGAGAATATGCATAGAAGTGAGGTCACTAGAAATCCCCCAAGTCTCTAAACCATGTTACCAGGCCCTAAAGTCTCTGAACAACTGGTCAACATTAGTAGGTGATGCTGGATTGTTGATTCTTTGCCAATCCTGAGATCGAAGACACAATTGCAGGTTTGGAGCACTACACAGCAGAAAAAATAACATTTTGAATTTTGCAGGCAAATGGATGAAGCTAGAAAACATCATTTTGAGTGAGGTAACCCAGATACTGAAAGACAATTATCACATGTACTCACTCATAAGTGGTTTCTAAAATATAAAGCAAAGAAAACCAGCCTACAAATCACAATCCCAGAGAACCTAGACAACAATGAGGACCCTAAGAGAGACATACATAGATCTAATCTACATGGTAAGTAGAAAAAGGCAAGATCTCCTGAGTAAATTGGGAGCATGGGGACCTTACGGGAGGATTGAGGGGGAGAGGAGAGGCAGGGAGGGGAGCAGAGAAAAATGTAGAGCTCAATAAAAATTAATAAAAATAAATAAATAAATATTAGAAAACAAAAATAAAAATTAAAAAAAAAACAATTGCAGGTTTGGGATTTTATACATCAGCACCATGGACAAATCCCTCCACTTTGACTCTGGAGGAGCCCTGGGAATAGGGACTATTCCAGATCAGAAACCCTTTTACCTTACCTAACCTACAATATGCTTCCTCTTGCTTCTTCCTTGACCTCCTGGCCTGTCTGCAGGTCCTCCATACTCTAATCTATTGCTGTCTTGGGGGCCAGCCTCCAGCAGCACAGGGCTCAAAAGGAATCTATGGTGCTGGCGTATACTAAGATTTTTCTATCTGAGGGGGATAGGGAAAAAGACACTCACACACTCTCTTGACGATTTCCTTCAGACCTTTTCTTTATTACTCTTTTATATCCTCCATTCTCTATTCTTATCTCTATCCAGAAATATCCCTTCTGCCTCTCTTGATGTTTTCCTTATAACCTATTTTAACTCCATCTTTATCCTTTCCCTTACAGCTTATATAGCCTAGGGAAATCTTTCAGGCAATATAAAAATCACAATGTGGTTACATTCTGGTTTTTCAAGTGAATGATTACTATTACCCAGCTAGCTGTCCCTTTGATGGACTCAATACACCCATTTTTTCTCCAACCCTCAAAGTCTCCAACTCCCTTAAATAAGCAGCAAAACAAAGAACAAAAAACATGAAAGAACTTTCCCAAGTTGGTTTTTTTTTTTTTTTGGTGTGTGTATACACACCTATGCGTGTTGCTGGGGTTTAAACTTAAACCCCATGGTAATTAAACACTTAACCACTGGGCTATATTTCCAGCCCAATTTTTTTGAGGTCAATATTAACTTCATATTAAGATCAGACAAAGACATTCCAAGAGAAGAAAACTAGAATCCATGTTCTCTTATGAAAAAGACACAAAGCAATATACAAAAGAGCACATCAGAACCAAATGAGGTTAATCTTAGAGATTAAAGATGGACTTAAGGTTTGAAAATCAAAGCTACTCATTATATTGTATATAGGAAAACAATATAACTATTTCACTATATGTAAAAAAAAGAAAGAAAGAAAGAAAGAAAGAAAGAAAGAAAGAAAAAAGGCAGTTGATAACCTTGGAGAAGAGAAGTTTTCCCGCATGACAAAGGATGGGTACGCAAAGCCTACAGCTATATCATACTGAGTGCTGAAAGAATGCTTGTCTTTTCAGGTAGGAAGAAGTCAAGGATGTCTGTTCTCTGTGCTCCCATTTGAAACTGTACCAAATTCCTAATCACTGTCTAGGACAAAAACAAAAAATATCAGTTTGTTACTAATGTGTTAATGTTGAGGTGACTATTGAGCCTCCAAGTGGATCTGTCAAGTGATTAGAGGTAAAAGTCTGAAGTTCGGGCTGGCGAAATGGCTCAGTGGTTAAGAGCACTGACTGCTCTTCCAGAGGACCCAGGTTCAATTCCCAGCACCCACATGGCAGCTCACAACCGTCTGAAAATCCAGTTCCTGGGGATCTGACACCTTCACACCAATGCACATAAAATAAAGAAAAAAAAAGTCTGAAGTTCATGGCAGACGTTTAGGTTCAAGATACATTTAAATCCATAGGATTATATGATATTACTGATGGGATGAGTAGAAATAGAAAGACAAGAATTTTAAGAAGCTGGGTGGTGGTGGCATATACCCTTAATCAAAGCACTTAGAAGGCAGAGGCAAGCAGATCTCCGTGAGTTCAAGGCCAACCTGGTCTACAGAGTGAGTTCCAGGACAGCTAGGACTGTTATATAGAGAAACCTTGTCTTGAAAAGCAAACAAACAAAAAACTGGGTGGGAAAGGTAGAAGGAAAAGGGGAGGGGGAAGAAAGGAAAGGGGAGAGAAGAGAGGAGAATTCATCAGAGAGGTAGAATACAAAGCTTTGCCCTGAACAAAACTATGTATGAACAGAAGCTATCAATAATGTTGGCTATAAGGGAGGGGGTGTCCTAATGGACCTTCACTTCTGTTTTAGTTAGGGTTTCTATTGCTGTGAAAAAACACCATGACCCTGACAACTCTTATAAAAGAAAATATTTAATTGAGGTGGCAGCTTAAAGTTTCAGAGATTTAGTCCATTATCATCATGGTGGGGAGCATGGCAGTGCAGGCAGATGTAGTGATGAAGAAGTAGCCAAGTGTTCTACATCTTGCAGGCATCAGGAAGTGGTCTGAGTGTCACACCAAGTGAAGCTTGAGCAAAGGAGATCTCAAAGCCCACCCCCACACTTCCTCCCACAAGGCCACACCTACTTCAACAAAGCCACACCTCCTAATAGTGCCATTCCACTTGGGTGCCATTTTCTTTCAAACCACCACAGCTATCAAGCTAGGGGCATTATGAACAAGTTTCTAATGATAAAATTGGGGTCATATTGTCAATTTAGAAGGGTTGCTCTGTCAACATGGGGTATAGTAGAGATTAGTGCTGGGGGTCATGTCAAAGGGCAGCAGATGGCAATTGAAGTGCAAGGTGTCAGCCCACCAGAAGGAAACTCTGATGAGTCAATCTCAGACAGGCAAGGTCCCACGACCACAGACCCTGGAATGTCTTTTGTTTCTGCTGTGCCTTTACATGTTTGCTGCTGCTATCTTTCTCTGGTATCTGGCATGGTGTGAATGGATGTGGGGAGATCCCCACTGCCTGTAATGTAGTGTGTTTATCTCAAGGAAACATCCCATTCTACTGGGCATTTTTATCTGTGGATTATTATGAAAATGATTTCTCCCTAAACTGTACCGTCTAAATCATATTAATAATGTTAGTTTAAATAGAGTTTTGATGATTAAAAATATAAACAATGAAGTGTTACACAGCTAGAACACACGAGTTTCTATTGAGGAGCCATATAGACTGTGGCTTAGGTTAATGATTAAGAAAGAACAATTGAGTTCCAGTAGTTCAGCTAGCTTAAATTCTTTTAACCTTACTGTTGGGAGATGTGTTCACAGGTTTCAGAGTGCATCATAGCTGAAGCAAAGCTTTGAAAATAAGTTAAAGTTAGACTAAGATGTTTTTGTCAAATAAATTTGAGGTGAAAAACCCAAGAAGATAATCTAAAGTTTCATAAAGGCACATAGTTGAATGCGGAACTCTTTAAGGTCAGGGAACAAGAACATAGCAGCCCAATTATTACTAGCTGACATGCTTTTCTTGATAGGATTGGTTGATGACAAAAGGTGATGATTAATTCCTTGTACCTATTTTTGCCCTGAATCTCCTGATATAAAAAAACTATTGATGAGTGACTGGTATGTACCCTAAAGATTTAAAGTAGAGCTGACTGATTCTTTTTTATATATAAAAGCTTAGGTTTGTGATTTTTTTTAAGATTCTTTATGAGATTATCTTTCAAGATAAGTAATAAAGTAATTGGCCTTTTCTTTGTAACCGCAAAATGCAGCCGTGCTTCTCACCTCTTTGGCTCTTATTTTTCATTATCATTTGGGAAGGTGATAATTTTTATAAGAGTCTTAATTAATAATAGAGGGCTATTGAAGTCACCCACCCCAGCTCCAGCTTTAGTAGTCTGTGCTGATCAAATAATTTGCCCATTTTATCTCTAAGCTGTCAGATTTGCTGGAATTAAGTTTTCCAAGAATATTTTTCTGCCCTTTGCCTTTCTAAAGCCTCAATTATAAATATCTTAAAATATAGTTATATATTCCTATAGTTCTGAAGCTCCATTTTGCTATCCTTGCTGCTGCCACTGTTTCTGTGCTGCAGATTGTGCATTTGCTATTGCTATGTCTTCAAGCTCACTGATATCCCCTCCTTCGATCTCTAATCTTGTGCTAATCTGCATACTGCAGTTTTGGTTCAGATGCTATAGTGGTAACTCTTGCTTCCCTTGCCGTGCTCATGTTTTCATTCAAATCTTCTAATGTGTATTTAGAACACTCACTTTAAAATCTGTGTCTTCTAATTCTCTCAATTCTGTCATCCGAGGCCATGTGGCAGTGTGTGGTGTTGCATGTGTGCAGGTGTACGTGCTCACGTGGAATCCAGAGGTCAACATCAGCTGTCGTCTATTGCTTTCCACCTTATCTTTACAGATAGGGCCTCTCACTAAACCAGGTGATCACCAATCTAGATTGGCTGCCCAGTGAGCTGCAGGAATCTGCCTGTCACTAGTCTCCTTGCGGCTAGAGTTTATAGCACATGCTACCATGCCCAGCTATTTGCATGGATGCTGGGGATCTGAACTCAGTTCCTCCTCATGCTTGCACGGTAAGCACTTTACCCTTGATTTCTATTTCTGTGGCATGATTTTTCTCTCTTGGGGAATATTGATTTAAGGTGTATGACTTTTGTTTATGCTGCATTTGTTTAACTCTGTGAAGCTGTGATTGTCTGTCTAAAACATCTGATGGTCCTAATAAAGAGTTGAATGGCCAATAGCAAGACAGGAGAAAGGATAGACAGGTCTTGGCAGGCAGAGAGAATATATAGAAGGAGGAGTGAGGCAGGAGGAGGCAAAAGAGCAAGGAGAGGAGGACATCAGGGACCAGGCTCCCTGCTGCACAGCAAATCATGGAGAAAGAAGTAAAGAAAGGTGTACAGAAATGGAGAAAGATAAAAGCCCAGAGGCAAAAGGGAGTCTGGATAATTTAAGAAAAGCTGGCAAGAAATAAGCCAAGCTAAGACTGGGCATTCATGACTAAGAATAAGCTTCTGTGTGTGATTCATTTGGGAGCTGGATGGTGATCCCCTCAAAAGGCCAAAAGAGTGAAACATCACAGAACATTTCTCAGAAATATAGGTTATGTCTTCAATAGTCCTTAGAGTTCACATTACCATTTTATTGGACACTGAGCATGTGAATGAGCAGAAAGCTATTATCATGTTTACTTTATTCTCCTCCCTTGGATACCACACTCTACACTAACTCTTATCCAATGTCTAGGTGGCTGATTTGTATGTTTTCCAGTTATTCCTACTTATGTTTGCAAGACTGAAAGCCCTATACCCGTTGTTCAATAGTGTCATAAGCTAAGCTTCCTCTCCCTTGGATCTTGATTCAAATGTTGCCTCAAGCTTTGCAGTCTTCCTGGCAATACTCTAATTCTCATCATCTACCACTTATGTATTTATCCATCTTATTTAATAATTATTTTTCTTTGTTGGAATATATGCACCACACAGGCAAGGATCTTGTGTGATTTTTCTCTTGTAGATCAGAAGAAAGATTAGAGTTCAGGATATATAAAGTAATGAATGAATAAAGAATAAATGTTACCATTTGAAAAATTTCCTGATGCCATCCCTATCTTTCTGTATTTTGTATCACAGTATTGTTCACACTTCTGTTGTTGGCGAATGTGTCTCTCTTTCACACGCGCGCGCGCGCACACACACACACAAACCGCCGCCACCCCCACCCCCCAAGACTGTACCTGGCCGCACCAGGAGCCTTATTTTCCCATGTGGTAGACCCACTGAGAGAGTTTTCACTGCTTGTGGATGGGAATTATTTCAATCAGAGACGTGCAGTTGCCTAGAAGAGCAGCAGAGGGCAGCAAAGAGCTGCATTCCTGCCTCCCTGACTCCAGTCTCCGCAGGTCGAGAGGACGTTATTTATCACAGAGAACTGGGGCTTAAACTCCCAGAATCAGTGCGGTTCCCTCAGAAAAGAACTCAGGAGCCCATGTGGTCCCCCACCATTCACTGTCACCCACAAACACACACAGTGTCAGGACCTTCCTCAGTTAAATGAGCCCTCCCTTTCTAACCACTCCCCGTTTGTCTAGCTTGTGCCAAGTTCCCTGATTCAAATGAGATTCCGCAGAAGTCTGCCTCCCTCCTTCCCAGATCACTAACTGTAGCTAGCAACAGCCCCCCAAAGGGGGGGGGGCTTTCACGCCTACCACTTCAATTAAATTCTTGCCACAGACACTACCAGGAAAGGAACGTCGCTGGTTCCAACTCACAGATAAGATAACAGGCTCCAAGAAGAAGAGGAATGTGCCTAAGGTCATTGAGATGAACACCTGGTGCTGCTTGCCATCTGTAGTCCCAAGTCCCAAGTCCCAGGGGACAAGCCAGCTGTGAAGGCCAGGCAGGTTGGATGGATGCTTTGATACAGGTTCTTTTCTCCCAGAATTATTATACTCATCCTAAAGTAAGCCTAGCCACGACAGGTTTGCTATCCACACACACTCTCTAAGCTTTCCTGTGGCATGCGCCCTGAGGCTGTGAGGCTGGACCTTAAGTGCTTCCTTAGAGCACATGCAGGGCACCAGTGTACTCAGGGCAGCTCCTTAGACCTTGCAAACAAGGTGTAGCTCACTCAGAGCAAGATGTGTGGGTCCACAGGCAGATGGGGCCTTTAAGATCAACAACAACACCTGGACATTCTTTAGTCTCACCTACTCCAGTCACTCACTTCAGCAAGCAGCCCCTGAGATTCCCACACTGGACTCCGCTCTAGATGCCAAAGATGCAGTTCATAGATGGGGAGACCATAGTTAATGCTGAACAGAGGCCCGGAAGCTTGCAGCAATTCAAAGAAGACTGTACCTAGAATAGGGCAGTCCTCCTGCCCACCCACAATAATGCTGAGAACCAGCTGCTGCTTCCAGCTGCCTGGGTTCCATGGGAGAAGCCATTGTTTAGCTTAATGCTAGGTCACTTTCCTACCATTCAGTCCTTCCCCTTCCCATTGTCCTTAAGCCCATCATCTGGGTAGAGGATGCAGCTGTTGGCACAGGAGGGGAAAAAAGATAGATGGGATTGAGGCCATCCTGGGAAAGGTAAGAGGCTTCAGCTGCTGGTATATTTTTAGATGAGCTGTAGACAAAGGTGCCAGGCAACAATCTCTGCTGTACCAGGTGCAAAAAGTCAGGCTTCAGAGGCAACCGCTGATTTGTTGTGTGTCCCTTGACAAGCCTTATTTGCATCGTAGATCAAAGATAAGATGCTTATCTAAGGAAGATTCACTTACTGCCCTGAGGACTAATACCTAAGTATTTAAACATGTTCCTCTCTATTGCTTCCTCCCACTACATCCATAGCAAAGCATCAGGAAAGATAATGCCAACAGGGATTTTGCAGCCAAAGTTTTATCTTTCTGTTAGGTAAACAGAGATGTATCCCCACAATGGAAGTGTCATCAAAATCACATTTGATGAATGGACAATATTTAATAATTTATATTCACATTAATGGAGCAGCTGATGTTTGTGGACATTTATAATGTACCAGACACATGACTGGTACAGCTACCCTGTGGGCTAGGTACAGTCAAGACCTGCTTGATGAGTGTGTGACCAGCACAGGCACACCAGAGGGCCTTACCTTTGGGGCTTAGTGTTCTGTGTGACCACCTAGGAATTATTGTATCCCTGAGTGTGCTTTGTGTGTGCACAGGGTTATTTAAAGCCTTGGCTCACACAAAGAGCTGACTTTTATTACTTCTAAACTTCTACCTCTGAGATAGATCTTCCCTGCTCCCCAGACACTCCTTCCTTCTACTCCTATGGGGCCTCAGTGTAGGAAGAGGGAGAGAAAGGGAAGGTGTGTCTGCCCAGGCACAGGACAGAGTCCTATAACTGCCCACACTCCACATCACCAGGGCGACCGCACTAAACAGAGAGCAATAAACAGCTTGAAAGCCCGAGAAAAGCTACAGGAAGAGGAAAGCGTGTCTCCATTTTTTTAAACTAAAGCCTGAAATAAAAATGCTTTATTCCTCATAACTTATGTAGCTAATCGTGAGTGCTATTAATTAAAACCACTTGACAGAAATAGGTATTGAAGCTCAGAAAGGCTTAGAGATTTGTCTAAGATCACACAGCTGCCAGTGGCAGCATTCAGACAAAGACTTAGGTCCTGGAAAGAAGATTCTAAGATCTTGAAGAGTTTCAGCCCAGGAATCAGGAGACCTGCATCCAACTTGTGACCAGAATCCTGGGCAAGCTGCCCACTCTCATCTTTCCCAAATGAAAAAGATTTCCTCTGGGGAAGTCTTCGAAAGTAGCAGGTGTGGATTCACCACTTGCACAGGCTGTGATTTTGACCACAATGATCTTGCTCCTCGTCCCCCAGCCCAGAACTGCCAGAAGCATGTGGCAGATGACAGTCACCCACCCTACATGTCACATCATGGCATATAAAGCATTTTTATGCCGCTGCTTCATCAAGAGAGCACTAAGTTGAAGACTGGGCAAGAAATATTAGTGATCCCATTTTACAGACAAGAATATTGAGGCCTCAGAACAGCAGTGACACCATCGCCACTGCTACACACATTGCTTTTCAGACAAGTTTTAAATAGGCCAACAGGGATCTGGAGGATTGGGGTGACAGAATGAGCATCCCTAAAGAAGAAATGGTCACTGCCTTGTAAAGTCCTAGTGTAGTGAAGCAGGGAAGCATGGGCCACTCAGGACAGGAGCCCTGGTTCTGAGGTTGTTGGCTTGATCCCTGGACATGAGGGTCCCATCTCTGAGGAAAGTGACCAGAGAAGTAGCCAAGTGCTCCGGAAAAAAGAACTAGCAGGCATGCAGTGCTTAGAGGGTGACTCAGGATCCTGGGGGATGTTTGCCCAACACAGAGGTGTGGTCTCCAGAACAGAGATAGACAGAAGAGCAAACAGGCAGAGAGACCAAAAGCAGACTCAGCAGAAGGACTGGCTCCACCAGTACAACCTTGGCTCTGTCCCATTGTCCTGAAATCCTCAGTCACAGTTCCCTCGGTAAGGATGTAACATCTACAACAGAAAGCCCTCCACCATGAAGAGGTACCTCGCTTACCTCTGGTGACCATAGATAGGATATATCTATGAAACGGTTCATGAAGTTGGTAAGCCCATCTGTCCATTTCCAGTCCATCAGGGAAGAACTGACCTGTAAAACTATTTATGATGGTAGAATGAGATGAGCCTGTGCTTCCCTATAGCCACAATGAGCTGGTGATGCCAAGGGAACAAATGAAACATTTTCATTTCATTTCAACAGAGCTAAAATGTACATTTGCCTGTACCTTCGGCATATATGGATACTAACTGCTATACTTGGTCAGAGCAGCTCTAGAAACAAGAAGGAACAATAAAAATGGAGCATCTGTACCACAAAAGCATCACCACAGTCACCGTCTCTTGTCTTCTACCCTGTGAAGTCAACGCTTATTTCAGGTATAGAGTGGGGGAACAGCCCAGGAAAGTCAAGCAGCCACCATCTGGACAGAGCTGGTATTACGGGCGGGATTTTACCCCAGATCTCATGATCACAGAGCTCTGGCCCCAGATCCTTGCAACCCTGTTCACTTATGTAAACTTGCCATCGCATATCTATTGAGTGGTTGTAATTAGATGCATATCACTGGGTTAAACAATTAAAGACAAGGGCTGGAGAGATGGCTCAGAGGTTAAGAGCACTGACTGCTCCTCCAGAGGTCCTGAGTTCAATTCCCAGCAACCACATGGTGGCTCACAGCCATCTATAATGAGATCTGGTGGCTCACAGCCATCTATAATGAGATCTGGTGCCCTCTTCTGGCATGCAAGCATACATGGAAGGAATGTTGTATACATAATAAATAAATAAATCTTTAAAAAAAAAACAAAGACAAATCAAGACACACACCTAAGCTGTAGGCGAGAATCTTCAGCAAGGGTACTGCGATTGCCATTTTCTTCCAGGTAACTCAAAGCACTATGTCATAAATATCATTGACGACTGATGAGTTTCTAGCTCATATTTCAGGCCACAGTTTCTGCCCAAAATTCCCTATGGAAAGATCAAGCAGTCTACTGGAGTCCAAATGTGGATATCAGCTTGACTTCTCAACAAATGACAAGGCTCTTCCCATGGCACCATTGCAAGCTTCCAGAGTCACCCATGGCTCTTCCCACCCATTTTTTTTAATCCCTTTCATCTAATACACCAAAAACAAATATCCTTAACTCTGTCTTCAAGAAGCATATAGAATACTAGCTGTACCCACTGCTGCCACCCCCACCCCCACCCC